>JAHLJT010009436.1:6509339-6631406 GCA_031308135.1 Acheta domesticus | reverse complement strand
TTTTCGTCACTTCGATATTTCCATTCACTGGTATATGAACATAATTATTTTATATTCAAACCGCAATTCATCCTCGTATTGACACTGCAGGTCTGACAGGTTTATTGAAGCAGCGCAATGAAATCCCAGTACCATTAATTCAAAATGAAATAATTAAATTAGCACTCAAAATTAATTCACCATGTTTAAACAAAAGGTGCTATTGATCTCACTAAAATAATTACATTATAAACGTACCAGTACGAAAATTCTACTAGATATTAAACGTGTAGGTAAAGCACTACTAAATGTGAAGAGAATTCATGGTCAGCATGAACTCAAAGGAATCGAGTTGTTTACCGTAAATGCAATGTGACGATATTCGAAGTAATCAGACAATGAAAATGTAATTTATTCCTTTCACGAACAACAATATTTGTCTAATTGTATATAACAAACACACAAATAATTTAATCGTAATATGTCTAGCGGCCATGGCAATTTAACGCATGGGCAACCCCGGCGAGCGTCAAGGCCTCACCCTCCAAGGGAGTTCGAAATATTGAATACAATAAACTCGCCCTTCAAAAGCGTATACAGATTTTTACTTTCTCACCTACTTCGAAAGAACTAAAGCGAAATTATTGTAATTCTTCAGCAGAAATCGGGTAATTTTTCGATAGAAGATCTCATAATGTCAGGGTACGGTAACGAACAAGTAGATAAGGGGCCGTCCATAAATTACGTAACGCAACGTCCCTGTCCCTTGACAAGTGGACGATTTTGTACTTCATGAGCAAGGTCAGGAGGGCACCCTGTCCCTAGGACGCAATGGGATTCGCGGTAAAATTCGTTTCGCTGACACGAGAAAAAGCATTCGTTTTGCTACCACCCATCCCTTCTGGGGAAAGAGTGAACATAGATTTACTAATGTTTCTTGAAACCCAAATCAGGCAGAGGGCTATTCTTTTTATTGTTCGTCAGCACTAGTATCCAAGACTGATTGAACACTATTCGTTAGTGCAGGGGCAGGGACCATGCGCCCGAATACCATAATTACAATTGATTTATTTATCTATACGTGTTGAGTGCCCACTGTTTTCTTGTTATGTTTTGTAGAAAAGTTTACAAGAAATATGCCTCTTTTTTCAAATTTTAATCTGAGAGAATTCATAAAGAAATTTTCGTTTTTTAAAAATAATTACAATTTTTTAATGAAATATTTATTTTTTGAGAAAGTAATTTACAGATGAATAAAATACACATTCAAAAAATTAAATGAAACAAACCAGTAATTTTTATGTTAAGTACATTTAGAGCGTCAATTAATCATATTTTGCAAAGTACGCGTAAATTTCAAAATTTAATATAGGCAAAACTACACAAATAAACAATTTTCAGGTAAATAAAGAAACACGTGTCCCTTTTTTTGATGTCCAGAATGAATGCCATATATTCGTGTCATTTATTTTTTTAAATAGTCGTGTCTATTCGAGTGCGATTTGACGTGGAATGGCTCGTATTTCAATTCGTTTCGCTCTCACCCATAAGAACATAAATGACCCACAAGTCACCCACGATGTTACCCACAAAAATATGTATGACACAATGTCATACATTCTGGGGGCAGAGTGAAGATCTGAAATACTAATAACTCTTGAAACCCTTATCAGGCAGACGGTCATTCCTTTTTAGTTCTTCACTACTTGCATCAAAGACTGGCCGAACACAATTCGTTAGTGCATGGGTAGGCAGAGCGCGCCCTCAGACTTACAATTGATTTTCTTAGAACTGTATGTGTGGAGTGCCCACTTTTTTTCTTGTCGTATTTTATAGAAAATTAAACAAGGAACACGCCTATATTTTTTTCAAATTTTTATCTCATCGAGCTTATATAGAAATTTTACTTTGTTTGAAAAAAATACATTTTTTAAAATGAAAAAAATATTTTTTGAAAAATGTATAGAGCAATAAAATACACATTTCAAAGTATTAAATGACGTAAACCAGAAATTTTTATATTTAGTACATTCGGAGAGATAATTGATCTTATTTTGTGAAGTACCTGTAAATTCCAAAATTTAATATAGCCATAATTACACAAATAATTAATTTTCAGGCAAATAAAAAAAATTCGTGTCTCTTTTTTTGATGTCGCGTAAGCATTCAAAAGTTGGTTTGAAATAATGATTTCTAGGCAAAAATGTGCATTATGGAAGCATAGAAACACTCCAGTAATATGTAAATTGTTTATTATTTACAAAAGAAATGAATATATTTGTTCAGAAAGGAATATTAAGCGAGAATTAAAAAAGGAGTCGATTTGTGTAAATTGGGTGCATTTGTATTTCTGGCTTAATTTTTCTTTCTGAACAAATAAATTAATTTCTTCTGTAAATAAACAGTTTACATGTTTCTGGAGTGTTTGTATGTTTCTATAATGCAAATTTTTGCCTAGAAATGAATTTTTCACACCAACATTTGAGTGCTTGCGGCTCAACCATTCCGTATATCCACGTAGTTTATTAGATAAAATTTGCTTAGAATTGTCTTAGAGCTTGCTTAGAGCTTATTTTCGAAATTTCCACGTTTCCTTCCCAGACACCCTGTATAGGTGTGTTCACTCCCGCTGTGGCCAGCTGATTTCTAATTTCAAGTCAGTGATTTGTCGGTTCACGATGGTATTGGTGAAGTCTAAAGCGAACAGTTACGAAAATGGTTAGGAAATGTTTTGTAAAACTGTGTCATAGCCACAGTTTAAGACGTGATCTTAAGATGTATATCTTACACCGTGACCCAAACCGATTGTGCAAGCGGACAAGCGAGGAACTAGATTCAAACTGTATATCTTACACCGTGCCAAGTAACTAAAGACCCGGTTCGACCACCGACCCGTGATTCGTTCTGCACGCGGAGGCCACGCCCAGCGCAGGGGCCCGGCTCGCCTCGCCCGCCCGCCCGCGCCCGCCCGCCCGCGCCCGCCCGCCCGCCAGCCCGCCCGCGCCCGCCCGCCCGCGCCCGCCCGCCCGCGCACGCCCGCGCACGCCCGCGCACGCCCGCGCACGTCCGCGCCCGCCCGCCCGTTCGCTCGCCCGCCCGTTCGCTCGCCCGCCCGCGCCCGCCCGCGCCCGCCCGCGCCCGCCCGCGCCCGCCCGCGCCCGCGCCCGCCCGCGCCCGCCCGCGCACGCCCGCGCACGCCCGCGCACGCCCGCGCACGCCCGCGCACGCCCGCCCGCCGGAAGGGCGATAGATAGCAGCAGCGCGGGCCGCGGGCGCTGCGCCGCGCGGAAATTGGCGAGGGCTCATGCGGCGCCCATTACCTGATTGCGTCCCCCTCGGGGTAGTGGGGGAAGGCCCTGGGGGAGCGTCGTCGGGGTGGGCGCCGCGCCGCTGTCGAACGCCTCCCGCGCGCGCAGCCCATGGAACTGTTACCCAAAGGAAGCGTAATGCGTTCGTGGTAGGGAAACAAATTGCCAGGGGGGGTTGCAATACCCTTGGAGGAAAGTGACAAGTGGAACTTTGTGACACATTAACATTATACTTGGGTTTTTCGTTCATGGCGCACAAAGGTCACGGAAGAAAAATGGAGAGGGAAAGCTTTCTCCAAGAGGGAGCTGCTATTCACTACTATGTTTTTTGTTTTTGTTTTTTTTAATTTATTCTAGCTTGGCCATTGGCCCTCTGCAGCCCCATATGATGTATGCATTAGTAAAGATATATACGTGAATAATCTGATACATAAGAGACAATATTCTAATTAAATACAATACAATTAAATATAATACAATTAAATACAATACAATACTAATATAATATATTACAATTTTATATGATTTGTCATGAGATAAGACTCATCACTTCTAGTCAATGGGGGATCGAAAAATTCCCTAGGTAGTTTTCTTTTTAATCTTTTGCGGATTCTGCTTACCTATATGAAAGTGAATGGCTGAAGGGATCTTTAATATTTTTGAATAGAATTTGGCGGCTAAGAGGGAAAAGTGGACGGGGATGGGTGTAGTGCCAAGTTAGATATGTAACTGCGAATTTGGAATGTACCAGGGAGCTTTAGTGATGGACCGAAGGAATCTATTTTGATAAATTTGCATTTTGTTTATGTTTGTTTTGGTTGCGGCAGCCCAGACTGGGGAAGCTTAGGAAACAACGGGTCGTATCATTGCTTTATAGAGGTGAGTAGCCACATGTAATTGTAAGGGGGATGATTTTTTGAGAATCGGATACAATTGGTGGACTCTACTAGTCGCTAGGGCTATTCGGTTTTTCATATTTGGCCGCCATGTAAGTCTTTTGTCGAACAGAACTCCAAGATATTTGAAGTTTAATGGTGAGGTAGCCAGATGTTTTCATTCTGGTATGTGAGATTTGGGGGGACGTCTGGTCTACGGAGGGTGAATAACTACTATGTCGTGATGTGGAAGCTCCCTATTGGAGAAAGCCTTCCCTCTCCGTTTTCTTCCGTGACCTTGGTGCGCCAAGAACGAAAAGCCCAAGTATAACACACAATAACATACAGCCATTTAACAAACTTCAAGTTATATAAAATAAGTGTCTCAGAAAAATAACCAAAGCTCCGTGTAACTCCGTGAAAAATAGCCAAAGCTAAGTAACCAGCAACTACATACAGAATTCAAAATAGAATCTATTCAAGACTATATTATCAAAATTCCGTCTCGCCCTCTCCGTCTCGCCCTCTCCGTCTCGCCCTCTCCGTCTCGCCCTCTCCGTCTCGCCCTCTCCGTCTCGCCCTCTCCGTCTCGCCCTCTCCGTCTCGCCCTCTCCGTCTCGCCCTCTCCGTCTCGCCCTCTCCGTCTCGCCCTCTCCGTCTCGCCCTCTCCGTCTCGCTCTCTCCGTCTCGCCCTCTCCGTCTCGCCCTCTCCGTCTCTCCCTCTCCGTCTCGCTCTCTCCGTCTCGCCCTCTCCGTCTCGCCCTCCCCGTCTCGCCCTCCCCGTCTCGCCCTCCCCGTTTTGGCTTTTCAAAGATATGATGCTGCCTTTAGAAGTATTCTAACAGCCGGCTCCACTGATAAGTAGTTTTTCTTGTTTGTTTTTCATTACCAGACGAATGCTTGAACAATATGTTAACAAACGAGCCACGATTTCTCCTTTCATAACCTAGCCCCCTCCTCTTCCGCTTCACATACATACACAAATTCGCACGTATAAACACACCACTGCACTTGCTGGGTGAATTATTGAGAGTGTTGGCACATTGGCATAAAAATCATTCAAATTTGGCGCCGTGGCGGGAGATTGGTTTTTAATAACAACCTTTATTACCAGCTCAGAATTTGCATTTTAAACGTACCGCGTCGGACTTGTATGACTAGCTTCGCTCTTATTTTTATGACAGTTCAGGTCAGTGTTGCACCTCACCTAATCGGTGTACAGCTGTCAAACGGCGTGGAAACGTGCAAGTAAGTGCCAGTATGCCTCGTCAACGTCAAAGGGCCCAATATCAGCATCTTAGTCAGTTTCAACGTGGCTGAATGATCGGTCTCCTGGAAGCGGGCTTGTACCGTGACATTGCGGCTCGAACAAGGCGAGCTGCAACGACAGTGATGTGTGTATGGAACCAGTGCATAGAGGAGGGCAGCGACGAGCGGGTACAGGATCAGCGTGAGATCACCGCCATCTTGTCCACTTGGCCGTAACCGACAGGACAGCGGCATCCACAGTGTTGGCCCGACTTTAGAGCACTGCAACGGGTGATCATGTCCGCTTCGACGTCTGCTGATATGTCGATTGTACGCACACCACTGTACGACACCACTGCGTCGGATTCCTCTGTACAGAAACCATCAACGCCTCAGACAGCAATAGGCACGTGAACGTGTTCACTAGTGTGCTGGGTGGCAAAATGTGGTGTTTTCGGACGATGTCCGCTTCAATTTGTGGTACAGCGATGCCCGCGTACGTGTTCAAAGCTTCCGTTGTGATCGCAAAATGCCAGCCTACATTGTTCCGCGCAATAGCGGACAAACACTAAGTGTGGTGGTTTGGGGCGCCATTGCCTACAATGTGCGATCTCGCCTCATACACATCGAGGTCAATCTGAACAGCAAACGCCACATTAGGGAGGTTTTAGAGTCCGAGTTACTGACGCTCCTGCCAGCAGCAAATGTCATATTTCAGCAGAACAATTCCCGACCTCATGTGGCGAGGAATGTGCAAGATCTTTGCGAAGAACGACGGGTACCATTGCTTCCCTGGCCTGCACGTTCGCCTGCACGTTCGCCAATCTTACATGTCTGGGATATGATCGGTCGGGAACGTGTTCGTTCTGGTCCTCCTGCAGCCACTGTCGATGCTTTGTGGTCACGCATAGAAACCGCGTGGAAGTGTGTTCCCAGCAGAATATCCAGGCTCTCTTTGAATCCATGCCACGACGTCTAGTGGCTCTGCTGGAAGCGCGTGTCCCGTAACCTTCTTTTATGTTCTGATATTCCTAATCTGTGGCTATAAATTTTATTGTAATAGTATTTTTCCTTCTTGGTGTTTCAATTTTCACAAACAGTGTAATTTTAGATTTATAATTAAATTTGATGAACATTATGACTCAAATAAATAAATTTTCCATTTTTAGACAGTCTACGAGTGTGTTACGACTATTGTTCACAAACTTCCGGATGGATTTGCATCATGAAGTGCATTCATGAATCGTACAAGTCCATTAGAGGGATCAAGCTTGTCATGAGTTTCCTCCCTCATCAAGAAACTGTGAATTTGAATTCACAGTATGATATATCACAGTTTATCGGCAACTAATATAAAGAAAATCTAGGACTACCGCGCGCGCGTGGGGCAAAATTAATTTATAAGACAGTGCACGCTTTTCTAAAAAAAATGTCACGATGCATTATTTCTTGAAACCTTTTTTCTAAAGGAAAGTATTAGGAAGGATATAATTAGTAATGTTAGGAACTACACAGCATGTCACTAATAATGCCATTTAGGGGTTTAATTCATCCTTGTGTCTAATCTAATTCATTCTTGTATCTCATGAAATAGTCTATCATTATTACTTATTATTATTGTTAATAAATTATATGTTTCAGCAGTCTCTCACAGCTGTAATATCAACAATTGCATGGAAACAAATATCCCGTTTCGAAATATTACATCTTCCTTGCGACCCTGTCGCTCTAGTGAGTAGGCAATATTTACCGTTTCGACTCTTTAAAAGTAATCGACATAATCAGACTCGCAATATAACGTTTTATCTTAAAATATAACACTGCAAATGATACGTGATTAAGCTTTAAATAGAACTAGTGGAACCAGGCAGACGTTGTTTTGCTTTTCATCTCCCTCTTTCCACTTCCATCTCCCTTTCTCTGTCTTTCCCTCCCTCTTTCTCTCTCTCATTGTCTCTCTCTTTGTATCTCTCATTGTATCTCCGTCTCCCTCTGTCCCTATCATTCACTTTTCGTTGCATTTTCTGCTCGTCTCTGAGCAGGTCAGATAATATATAGAAGCGCCGGACCAGCAAACGTGTAACAAAATGCTCATGAAGGTTTCATCCTGTAGATTACGGTGTGATAAACACAATTACTCAAAATTTAAGTTTTTAATGCCCTAGAACACTTCGTTTAGTAGTTATTTAACGATATAGATTCAAAATGCTGCCGAGTGTTGCAGGTTGCATTTAACGTGAAATATTTAGCTTTGTTCTACAGCGCCATGTAGTGGAGGTACTAAAGAATTAACCGCATATAAACCTCGGTGAAAAAAACACCTGGAAGTGCCACTTTTCATGAAGATCGGTCATACGGTGTCGGAGTTTACCTCTTATACATATACCAACATCCAGTTATATATATATATATATATATATATATATATATATATATATATATATATATATATCAGTTCTTACTAATGTTTCAGTTCCTGGTCTGAAATTATAAAAAATGATAAAACAGTCCTGAGAATTTATTTTCTTGCAGCACAGACAAATCTCTAAACAATTTACATAAGAAACGTGAGAATGTAGTGAAGTCTCCCTGGTGAACCTTGATATTAGACTATTTTCTATACCATGAAAGGAGGAAAAACTGGTATATTATTCTGTGATAATAGGTGATAGTATAATCTGAACCATTAGTCTAAGTGTCTAGTAGTATAAGTCATTAGACTAAGAACTATTAGTCTCATTGCTGAAAGATGATTTGGTTATACGATGACTGGCTTGTTTTTCTTATTCAATCCAGATATTTTACTGATATGAAAATAAGAATCATTGTTGCAGACTGGTTGTTCAAGCCAAACGAGAGAAATTCCAAAAGGCAAAGATCAAAGACCTTCGTTCAACCAATGTCTTAATATTTTATACAAGTCTTACAAAGGGGTATTAACGAACAATTTGTCTTCATCCCTTAATTTACCTTTACGTTGCCCAGATAAGAACTTTTAAACTTTGGAGTAATATTTCTTTTCAGTTTTCTAATGACGCATGCAACGAAGACAATTCCAACTTGTCAAATAAAACATACACAATATTTTTTCACTAGAAAAAAAATTGCAACTACACGATACATGATTAAAATTAGATCATTGTCACGAAACAATGACATCATATGATTGGTGCCTTCTGTTGAATATTGAGACAATGGGATACTGAGCGAATGAATTTTGAATCAACCGTGTTGAGGTGCAGCATAGGATTGTTTATAAACAAGTGACGGTAAGGTACAGAGCCCAGTGTTGTTGGAAGTAGCAGTCTTTACCCTGGAGAGGTGGCGGTTGCTAGAGTTACGTTAGAGGTGGCGCGGGGATCGTTTCTGACCCCTTTAAACTATTTCTTTATAAAATTATAGTTAGCAAGAAATAAGTGCGAAATTAGTTATTTTAATAATAATCAATCATTTATAAGGTCGTATTAACTATACTGCACCTATTATAAACAAACATGCAAATGTGGAATTGAAACAATAAAAGGGCAAATTATCATTTATCTTTCATTTTATGTAGTGACTACATGTACATTTTCCTGAATATTTCTACGACAATGGTATCAGAAAATTCTGTTAGTTGTATTTTCTAACATTGTCTCACATAAAAACAAACATTGAAAATGTTTCAAAGCCAATCAACACAACTTAGAAAAAGTACGAAATTTAAGATGTTTGTATTGGTTTCACAAATATTTATAATAGAATTATTACACATAAAATTTTGAAAATCTTCCAGACAAAAGCTAAAGAATATGGTGAAAGGTATGTGAAATGTAAAATTTCTGATTCGCAAAATTAGGCAACTGCAGATAAGCAGAGATACGTGGGGTCACAAGGGACCCCGCGCCACCTCTCTCGGCTTAACAATACAGTGCAACATAGTGGTACATACAGCCAGGAGTACAATCTCCAACGCTTACGTTCAAACAATTTCAACGCAAGGTAGTAAACTGGTGAGTGGCAGTTGCATGTTGAGCAAAATATGTAATGCAATATAGCACAGCAACTATCATTTTCTAAATTAGGACATACGATATGATATACATAACATGAAATATTTTGTGCCATAAAAATCTTTGCAGACCTGTGTAATTCAGTAACTAAGCACAATATATACTGCAGTTTCTGTTATTATTTTGATGCTTTATTAACATTGTGTTGGAGTTAAATTGTATGCATATAAATTAATTTTAAATTAATTTCTATCGCGGTAAAAATTCCACAAATTATAACACCAGAAACTCATTCCTAAATCGTGAAACAAAATGTAAATTGTTTAGCATTATTTGGTGCAAACATTTATAATTGTTAAACCGCTCTCATTGTTTGCTACGCAAATGTGTTAAATATCATTACTCAACAGTATTTCCATGTACGACAGGCTTTAAAAACGAAAAAAATAATCTATAGGACGAAATAAACATAAACATACACGTTTATTACAATGATAGGTTGTGTTTTGACAACTAATGTGTTTCCTAAAATGACAAAGTGTTTAATCATCACATATTGATTAGTATTAGATTTCCAAACTCTAGAACGATAACAAAACATTAGTCGATCATAAATTACAACAAAAAATTCACTTCTCTATTTTATTCATTTCATTGTCGTACGACCAGGTAATACGCATTTTTTTCGGAACTCGAAAACAGAAGACAGAAGAACCTACCAATGAATCCGTCCAAATTAAATTCAATGGATACAAAAACCTTCATTCAAACATTCATCTTTCTTTCTTTCAAAACATTCATCTAAAATATTCTCATGTGTGTGCACATTCATCTATTTCAAAACAAAGAAAGCGGATGTAGTCCATTTCATTTCAGACGTACCTGATTGAGAAAGTACACATTCATACGTCATTTTTGTAATTTGAGAGTTAGTTCTTAATGAACAGTGCTAGCTGATATGTAATGATTCATCAATCAAATACACGGTCATAGAAGTTCAGAGCATCATATATTAGTAGAACAAGGAGAATAATTACCAGAAATAAAAGCATAGTACGAGCATTAGAAATGCAAATTATGAATTCCACAAAGTGCACACAGATTTCCAACAAATAATATAACTGAGGAAGTTATAAACAAAATAAGACAGGACAGGACTGGTTAAAACATGTCAAAGTAATTAACAATACTGCAGAGAACCCGAAGCAAATAACGATTTATACGTCATATAATACATTTTCAAAAACTAAAAGAAAGAGCTTCCTTGCATGAATATCAGTGGAACATTACTAGAAAGTCGCCACAAGTCTTAAAGTCTAAAATATTGAAAATGATTGCGAATATGGAATAAAATGAACAGGAAGCCGAAAAACGAGGAGATGAGTCAAATGACGAGAACACGAGACAAAGAACTAGGACACGAGGCAAAGAACGAAGAGACGAGACAAAGAACGAACAGACGAGACAAAGGGCGGGGAGACAAACGAGGAGACGAAGAATGATAGAACTCTCCATTGAGCCGAATAATTTGCAAATCCCAACGATTTACATTCCGTACAATGACCTTTTACACCGAGAAAGCTTAAAAGTTAAAGTAGGCAGCCACAGCCTCTTCCCCGCCCGCGTCCTCGCCCTCGCCCTTGACGAGGCAAAGAACGAAGAGACGAGACATAGGGCGGGGAGACGAACGAGGAGACAAAGAACGAAGAGAAGAGACAAAGGGCGGGGAGATGAACGAGGAGACGAAGAGCGATAGAACTCTCCATTGAGTCCGAATAATTTGCAAATCCCAACGATTTACATCCCGAACAATGACCTTTTACACCGAGAAAGCTTAAAAGTTAAAGTAGGCAGCCACAGCCTCTTCCCCGCCCGCGGCCTCGCCGTCGCCCTCGTCGCCCGCCCCGTCCAATCGAGGTCAAGAGGTCAGGCGGCGCGGTCCCTGACCCGCGCGGCTGGCGCGGCGGCGCAGGGCAGGGCGCCCCTCGCGGCTGGCGCCAACGCCCCCTGCGCGGGGGCGCCACTGCGCATGCGCCGCGCACCTGCCGCCGAGGCCGCCTCCTGCGCCAGTGCTGGCGCCCTGGTAGCGCGGCCGCGGCGCCCGCCAGGTCCACGCGCCCCGCCGCCGCCGCCGCCGCCGTTGCCATGGCGACGCCCTCGCCGCAGCTGCAAGGGCGCGTCGTCAGATGGCGTCCTCGGCCGAGGGATTGGGGAGGAGAAACGAGGAGAGGGGATTAGGAAACGCGAAATGACGGTAGATCGGGTTGGACGTGATAGAAGGGCGTAGTAATTAGGGTAGGATTGGTTTTAGGGCAGTAAAAATTTTCTGAACGTTTTTAGTTGTTAGTAGGAAGCTGATTTCTATGACTGTGCATATTTTTTGCTCGTTGCTTCAGTACAAATGTAAGTGAAAGGTCTCGACATTTCGTTAGAATGTGATGCAATGTAGATCAATACGTTACTATTTATTTATTTACTATTTATTGCTTCTTTTTTGCAAAGAACATGCGTGCCATCGGCAAACAGAACCGTTCTTCCATTTTTAATAGACGCAGGCATATCGTTTGCGTATAACAGAAAGATGATAGGACTCAAGATCGAACCTTACGGGGCTCTGTGTTCAATTGACAAAGAATTGAAAAAAGTTTGTAATTTCCTTTCGTGCCAGTATAATACGAAAATGTAAGTGCACATTTTTGTATATTTGGCCCATTTTTCCTGTTGGAGCATATTCGTGTAAATATAACGGCATATTTTACACATTGCGTCAAAACAGAGACTTATCTCCAACATATTTCATCTTTTCACCGAACCTATTTATTTGTGAGTGATCATTGCGAACGAGCTTACGTTGGCATTTTTTTCTACAGATGATAAAATATATGTGCAAATGTAGGATATTTCTTGATATCATATTTTTTAAATCAGGCAGAAGAAATACAAGACATTCAATGTAATTCACTAAGGTGAATATAATTATTTCTCCCGATAAGTAAGGTACATTGTATTAAATTTGTACACAAATATATATTTTCATTTCAAGCTTTCTTCTCCCGAATTTTGTCACGAAAGGTTTATAGAAGAAATGAAACATTTTTATTTTTAATTGCATATTTAAGTGCATGTTTCAGAATGTTTGGGTTATAAATGCATATTTCAGAACATATTTTAAGATTTTAATGCATAAAAATCCACTCCCTAATTGTTAATCTTGATCAATATAATTTCGTATCAGTTTTTCAAGCATAGGTTCTACAAAACCTATGCTTTTTACCAACAAATTTGTCAAAAATAATACGGATGGAGTGCTAAATTGATTACCATCCATATTTGATTCGCACAGTACCTGCAGTAACGACGAAGAAACGGGGTAGACGGAGGGCAATCATCAGCATTAATGACGCCCTTCGGGAAGGGTGCGTCAGGTTGCGTCGGAGAGGGGATCAGCGGTGCAGGGGCGAGGGTGGCGAACGCCTGGGGGTGGGGGTTTTGAAATGCGAGTTGAGGGTGGATCGGTACTGGAATTTATAAGACGGCGCAGTAATAGAGGGGGCTAAATTTAGATGGCAGGGAGAAACTAAAAAGTTGCTAGCAGATTTGCAAGGAGAAATACGTATACAACTTTGGAAGATCGGGGTAGCTTAGGGTAATGTGGCTAGAGGGAAAGCTGTTAAGAACGGTATATCGGACAAAGTAGTGAAGGAAAGAAGGGAGTTTGGAAAGTCTCATTTCAAAGGAATGGCATTTCCCTCATGAGAAGTTTAACATAACTGGTAAAAGCTGTTTCACGATACATTTACGAACGAAAAATACAAATGGCATTCAAAATTCCCTGTGTTGAAATTGTGAGAGTAAGGATTATGATTTATCAAAACTGATAAGAAGACAAGCAAATTGAGTAGGTAATATAAAAGTTAATTAGAAATAAAGATGTGCAAGGGATTAAAAAAATAATATAAACTTTTTAAGTGACAGCTATGTCTACCGAACTATATTGTTATTTCTTAAGCGACATTAGGAACATAAAGGTTAATCCCTTTCTAAGTAAGAATAAGCTAAACAAAGTTATTATATTCTATTATGCATTAATATAAAAGTAAGTGAAATGTGTTAGTCTTTAATAAATGATTGGTTCAATATAATTAAAAATCAAAATACTTTTCTACAAAAGCTACGACTAAAATTGACGTAAACTGAGGATCACAATAAAATGTTAGCAGCTGTTAGAAGCTCTGCAGATTTCAGTGACTATTGATTATTTTTTAACCCCATTCTATTTATTCATCTTCCTGTGCTATCTAATACCATCTCAAGCAAAAATCCTCAGATATGAGAGGAAATTACTTAAACGTGTTCATCTCATTAAAGAAAATTCCATTAAATCTAGTGTTTGCTACCCATTCCCATTAAAATTGATGATAGTTATTGATGTATTACATGAATACAACTTCCTTCAATTTTAATAATTGTTTTTTTAATAAATGTAAGTTTGTAATAATTGTTTTTGAAAGATTTATTACCGTAAAATCGAAACTATTTCAAATCATTTTCTTCATTGTAATCTATTTCAGGAGGCAGTGATATGTCGGAGCTGAATTGCGGTAGCAATTCACATATTGCGGTTTCACATATTGCGGTAGCAATTTTGAGTAATATTTCTCTCTTTCGTAATTCCTGTGGTTTTAATTATCCATTCGATTAATGTAATGTCTTCATTCGTGAAATAATCACACTAAATATCATTCGAAGTGCTGTGAAATTACTGACACCAAAACCCATACGGAACGAATGTTCATTATTGTTTATGAAGAAAATGCAGTTCAGTTATTGCAGAGAGTGAGCAAGTGCATGCCATTACGTCCACAAGTCATAAGATCCAGCACGTCAAATTCATAATTAAGAACACCGCAACTACGAGTGCTGCGACGTCTTTAAGCGTAGAACTAAACACCGAAGAGAAAGTAAATATACCAGAAGTGACTTTCAGTAATTTAAATAATCACACTATAAATATTTATATAAACAAACAATAATTATATTAATAGTATTGGTCATTACAATTTTAATCACATTATTTCTATTCTATTAATTTAATCACATTATTTCCATTAATAAATTTTAATCATATTATGTTTACTCTATGGTTACTTTAATCCCTCCGGGTTTAAAGTGCCACTTTAATTCGGTAGGAATAAAGACACATTTTACCAGAGGCACACTTTAATCAATTGTAAAGATAAAATAAATTATTACTTACCAATGATGAAAGTAAGGTAAAATCACATGTGAAAATTTAAACTTTTTTTTTTAAATTATGATTTGGAGCTTGAAGCGTTCTTCAATCTCAACTCCTGAATTAAGAGAGAGCTGACAGAACAATAAATAATAATATATCTGGCTTGCACTTAACGCAACTTTTCGCAGCTCACACACCTTTTGCCGCCAACAGCTATTGTATTACGACAGTGCAATATTACATTATGCGTTCGAACTTTTGCAGCAAAATTAAACGAGTAGCCCAATGTGTGGAGACAGTATACAGCACAATAGACAATATACAAGTATATCACGATATACAAGACAGTATACAGAGAATATTATTAGATTTATATTATATTAGAACATTTGTACAACGCACAAACACCGTTGCTTGTTGATACAATATACAAGAGAATTTGAACGTAATACACTGAGGGTAATACTATATTACTTCTCTTCAATAATTGTGTAATATTATTTTCATATTAGGAATGTACATGTAAAATGTATCCATTTACAGTAGTAAGTTAAATTAAGAACAATGTTAACGCGTTTAAACATTTTTAATTATCATGTCTTTCGAATAACTATACTGTTACTTGTCATGTCACAAGTTTCTCTATCTTTATAATAAACCCTTGTGAATTTTCATCAATCTTTAAATTGTTAGTTTGGAAAGGAGAATAACTGCTTACTGAATCGCGGTTTAGAACGACCAGCTCTTGTCCTCTGCGTTAGAGAATTAGAGGTCGGGTCCTGCGCGTGATTAAACATTCTATCATTGATGACCGTTGAGTTTAAATTGCAGAGAAAATCAAATCGTCACAAAATCAAATAGTCAATTTAATTTTATCGACAAAAATTATTTCTGTCGCTTTTCCTTCGAACTAATTTTACATATATTTCGAGTTTCTGTTCGTTTCTGACCACCCATGTTTTAGAGCCGAGCTGAAAAGAGCTAAAGCCCCAAAAAATGTGATCTCCAAAACAGAAGCTTCAAGGTCTCATTTTATAATGATTGATTGATAATGATTCCGGGCCAGTCAACTACATAGGTAATTATTCTCTTTAGTGCATGCTCTTTCATCGGCAAGTCTACCTATTATTTGATGAATTAATCGTGATATTACAATAAAAATCTTGAAGCATTCATTCCCTTCCCATGTTTTATAATGATAACTTGCATCTGCCAACCTTGTAACTATTATCTTCCTTCCGCTACAAATTATTTTTATTTTGTTCTTTCGATTATCGTTTGTTTGGAATTTCAGTAGAACAAAATTTCAATTCAGATGAAGAAATAAGGGAAAAAATTCTGTCATTTTGATTGTTAATATTTGACGTTTGTTCATATGATCTTCGTGTCAAGACCACGCTTTGCTGTAGTTACTCTATCCTCCATTGCCACCCCTCTCACACTCCCTGTCTCCACGAAACAGTCTCGACGCCGCGAAGGCCACCTTCACCAACGGCGACTGATGCAAGGGCTGCTACAGGAAAGGTACGTTTACTTAAAAATCACATGTCTGAAAGTCAAATTTTATACTTAAATTACTATCAAAATACTAACATACGAAACATAATTTTATTCCTCTTTTCGTGATCTATCCATTGCTGGTGAAAAAATATATAGTTCCATTTAAAAAATAAAGATGATTAAATTTTCGAAGACTAAAAGTATTATAGACAATTTCTCTACGGCATGTTACTTGTCCCATGATTCCGCATTGTTAAGCGAAAACAGCATTTCGATTTCCTGAACCGTTTAGAAGTTATGGGGGTGGTCCATAGTTGATGCGACATTCTGTATATTGCAACTGAACCTCGGCAGATCGCAAGTGTCCCTTGCAACTTCTCCAAAAGCAGAAAAGGTATTCTACTCGTAAATGCAAGGACGATTTAATGAATTCCGAAAAACAAAACTAAAACATGTACAGAACGAACAAGGGACAAATTGGAGACAAATTGACGATATATTCTGAACATGTATCTTGAATGAACACTTTAGTTTAAAAAATATAAGTACTAGTTATTACCGCTTCAAATTACCCATTAAATATTAAAACTTTAACACACGTACATAAAAAATCATCATCAAAAAATTAACACGACTATATAGAAATTCAAGGAATATTATCTTTTCACTATCTCATACTATCTCACAAAATGTATACCTTTTTGAAATATTTAAGACATGTTGTTTAAATGATTCATTTACAGGTTTGTATTTAAATTTCCTCCAATTTAACATTTTATCTTCTTTAAGCAAGAAAATCGTCACAAGAAATTTAATAAATGGAACAGCGTAGTCACACTCTTTCGTAATTCAATTTTTCAGACGCGCAGTGCACTGTTATAGAAAACGGTTAAGAGAATTCACTCAAATAAAATATTTATTTTCTGTTGAGATTCTGTAATGTCCTAATTTTTATCAAAATACACATTAATCTACTCGCTAGATTTCTGAAACTCCTAACGTTTTCTTTCCGTTATAAAACCTACTTATATACCGTGGACTCCCTGACATTGCAAAGTACCGCTCACAGCGTAGCAAAGCTCTTCCTTCTTAACCCTTGCTGCCGTCCGTAAGGTCGACCTCGTCACCTGCTGGAATCTTTCTCAATACAGGATATATAATAACTCGTTCGGTTGGATACTTACAGTATCGATGAATCTGGCTTCTTCCAAATCTTCTACTTCTACACCTCCTTGGATGATGGGTTTTTCCGTATCAGCACTTCGCTGCATGAATTGCATCGGCGCACCTTGAGTCTTCTATGACACGAATTCCGTTGCCGTTCCCGATTTTGCCCGATTTATTGTATTTCCCAAAACGAAAGTTGTAATATTACTTACGTCGATATGAGAGATTGGTCACGAATTTTCTTACATACACGTGTTCACCTTCTCATTTTCTCATTCCCCATTAAATATTTTATTTTTCAATATGTACCCAACATATTTTATACGAAGATGTAATTTGTTGAAATTATAAGCCAATTTTATTATCCAGCTTACCTCTTGTAGAGCGACAGTTTCAATTTTCCCATGCTTTTCCACTAGCTCACGTTCACCGATATGCAAAAACTACTGTGCTCGGCGACATCTCGTTCAGAAAAGACCTTCTCACTTCCGTCTTGAGCGTTCGTCGCCGCAGTCGAATGCGACTCTATCGAAGTTCGTCGACTTAGGCGCGCCATCTGTTGGTCCCTTCTCCAACCTCAGCGGAGTTCTCTACTTGCGAGAAGCATTGAACGCTTACTATATAATATTGTAACAGTACATAATGTATATTAATAAATATAGATAGTGGGAACTGATTTTATATTATTTTATCACACTTATTTAATTAGACTATACGAGGAATGAATTGAGTCTGCCATTACCCAAAACGTCTCTTGTCCACTTTTGTCAGAAGATATCTTACGGCATGGACTAAGGTGAGAAGTAAAAAACGTGATTTGCCGTAATTTTTACAAAGTGGACAAAAGACGTTTTGGAATTGGTAGTCTGTATTTATTGCCATCAAAATTTCAGAATGTGTCAAATATTAAATATATTGAGTTTCACTAAAGTTCTAATACCTCGTTTTTTCAATCACAGATGTCTGCTATTCTTAAGCATATCCTGACCTATAATTATTGCAGTTTAAGAACAAATGAATATTAAACGATAATTGTGAGACACTACTCTCAATGGAGCACACCAGATTATTGTTATCTGCTACTGGTGTTGATTTCGGCAGTGGAATAGTCTGTGGCAGTGTTTTCAAGGTCGTCGGAGCGGGAGTCCGTGGCACGAGTGCCACGACGAAATCGCCTCTCTACGCAGTTCATAAACCCGCCGTTAATAGTTTCCTATTCCGACGCTAGTGGCGCAGAGAAGCTCGTGACATGACATGGTGACGCGAGGCGTGCCACTGCCACCAGTAGGAGACCTTGACAACACTGGTCTATGTAACCAAAACAAAATTTCCAAGGTCTGCATCAGCATGTTTTCATATAATTAAAAAAAAAACGGATGTTTTACGTTGTCTGCTATGATTCACATTGTAAATGAACTTGCTCATATACAGAGCTATATTATCATTCCGTGGCTAGCATCTGATACACCAGTAAAATATCTTGGGGTTAACATTGAGAAGCAGGTTAACTTTGAAAAAGCACATTGAAGTAATAACCAATGCAACATATGCCAAAATATCGAGACTGTATCCATTAATTAACTTCCTCTCAGCCTTAAATTTCCAATGTGCAATTTTAATATTTAAATCTAATATTAGGCATTGCTCACATATGCCTGTCCAGTCTGGAATAACACAGATAAAAGCAACATTGAAAAACTTCAGATAATACAGAAGAAATATTTAAGAAAATGTCTAAAGACTCCTTGGTACATTTCGAATACAAAAATTCAAAGCGAACGTCAAATAGAGCCCCTAATCGAGTATATAAGAAATAGCTGCGACAATTTTTTTTTCAACTTCTTCCGCCCTCTCCTTGCAGTATCAAATTTACAATGTGAAAAACACTAAACAATCCCAAGAGAATACGCTCACGATATCCGAAAGGTATGTTAAAACCCCCATGAAAATATGTATGCATTATAATATTGTATGTTTAAAAATATTGTATGTTTTCATTCCAATTTAAAGATACTTTTTTGAATGTATGTAGAAGTACCTAGATTTAGGAATGAATAATGTACCGCAAAATTTGAGTATTGTATGTTAATTGTTTACATGTGTTAGAAATATAAGTATGGAATCCTGTAAATTAGCTAGTAGTAAGATACAATAATAAGAGGTTGAATGCTCAAATGTTATGTATTGAAAATAAAAATGTACAAACCCCTGAAAGGCAAAACTGCCGAACAGGAAGAAAATAAATTTTAAAAAAAGAATTACGCCAAGACACGAGACCGAGGTCACATAATGACGAAAAAAAAATTTCCACGAACGTTGTCAGGTTAAATCTAAAACTTTAATCACAAAATTGTTGATTCCATGTACACAAATCTTTAATCGTGCACCACGTAAATACTCACAAAATCCCAAGACTCGTAAATTATTTACAATTAAAAAAAAAACACCAGCAATTTCTGTCGCATCAGAAATGTGTATCATGCCCGCTCTAACAACAGCTGGTTCCGCTGACGGGTGCAAACACAAAGCTAATTCTCTCACTCACAATATTGGTTTGACATTTAAATTTAATTTACTTCTCTTCAATTAAATTTTCGAATTAAATTCCCAATTCGGCCTCGAAAACAAAAGTTCCGACCTTAAAAAAAAACCTACAACCCATTGCGTTCGTGCCCGACGCGAAAACCTGTTGAGATTAATAAATCCACGTATTAAGCGAATAACCTCCCTCGGTATCGGTGCTATATATTTCCAAAAAAGAGGCAAAAGCAACGAGAGGTGATTCCCCTGGGGGACTGACCTCTTTAACGAAGCCTCGAAATACGGCGGTCACTTGGCATAGGGTCGCCAGGCGTTGTATCGCCTCGGAAATCACTTTAGTTCGCCGTTTAAAATAATTCCTCTATCGATCGACACCGAGCGGATTCTCTCGGCGCGCATCCGCTACTCCTATACGTTATCGGAGGGGGAGGGGGGCGCGGGGGTGGGGGCTCCGTGTGCGAGCGGAGGGCGGAGGGGGGGAGGAGGCGGGCGGCTCCGACCGCTGCACCAATTCAACCGCGATACTCCCACTCGCACAGCGGCAGTAATTTTCAAAACCGTCTCAACACTCCCGAGGGAATGGTACGGGAAGGGGAAAGGAAGATGCGTGGGGGTGATGGAAAACGCGAAGACATTTGGGGCGAGGAAGAGGTGGCTGGCGTGACAACGTCGAGCACACAATGAACTGTTCTTTTTTGTTTTGTTGTATCTAAGATCGGTACTCTTGTCTTCGAGGTTCTGAATGGATGGGAGTGGCTGTGTGGAAATGCGTTGTGCACAGAAAGAGAAAGGAGAAATAATGATACGAAGTTGGGAAAACAACACTAACGATATTCAAGAGCCCCTAAAATTTCTATCAGGCCAGAGAAATACCGCTGACCTAATGCAAGTAAAATAATTTAAACTACAAAACAGTGGGGTTCACGTAGTTCTTCGAAAGTGAAGGCTAAGCGATAAACCAAACCCTGCAAAACCGCAGAGGGAAAAATTAATTCCAAAAATGGCAACTACGTTAGGATATCTTTAGAAAATCTTCAGTAAGAAGAAAAAAATAGAAAGATTTATGAACTGCGCGTGGGAGACAATTTATAACCTAGATTTATTGATTCTCAGAAAACGACGAACATACGAGTATCTTTCATCTAGCGAACGACGTAGGTATGAATCAAGGTTCTGTGTGCATCTCCATTGCTAAGTAACAGTATTTGAAACTTCTTGATTTTTCATTCTCGCAATAACTATTGTTGCACTACTGCAAACAGCGTTTAATCCGCGGTCACATTGTGCGAACAATGGAAATGAGGTATGGCGATTCTAAGCTAAAATCAGATGATTACAAACCGAAAGCTTCACAATACTGAACTGCGGAATTTATGAAAATATTGGATGAGACAATAACGCAACCGTACGTAGATGACACGCTAGTCCAAATCCAAGGAGAAGCCAGGATTATATTCAGAGTGCCAAATTAATTTATGTTAATATTTAATATTTAGTGAAATCATTCGACAATTTCAGTACAAGGTATGGAGAAAAGTTGGGCAGAATTAAATTTCAAATTGCTACTTTTTTTGTGATTCGTGATAAATTTATATCCACAAAATTCTTTAAAAAAAATTATGATATTTCTTGCAAAAAAATACTTATCGGATATAGCGGCACCCTAGCGTTCGTGCGACGTACCCAGAAGAGCAGCGCAAGGCACATTACCTAGGACGAGCCCAATCAGCGAGAATGCAGCAAACAGCCCGGGAGGGGGGGGGGGCAGGCACCTGGCGCGAACGAGGGAAAAGCGCGCGCGGTCAGGGACCGTCGCTTTCGTCACCGGCGCGGAAGTCATCCCGCCCGCCCCGCCCCCGCCTCCATCCCGCCACCGCCGCCCCCTCCACCCCGCCCCACCCCAAACCCGCCTCGCCTCGTCCCGTCCCGCTCCGCCCCCGCCCCGCCCTCGCCTTCACCCCGCCTCCGCCCCGCTCTCTCCCCGCCCTCGCCCCCGCCCCGCCCCCGCCGCCGTCCCGCCCTCGCCCCGTCTCCACCCCGCCCCCGCCCCGCCCCCGCCACTGCCCCGCCTTCACCCCGCCCCACCCCAAACCCGCCTCGCCCCATCCCGTCCGGCTCCGCCATCGCCCCCGCCCCCGCCTCCGCCCGGCCCCTCTCCCGCCCTCGCCCCGCCCCGCCCCCTCCGCTGCCATGCTCTCGCCCCCGCCCCGCCCCGCATTCTGGCCGTCCCGCCCCTGGCTTCACCCCGTCCCCGCCACGCCACGCCCGCCCCCGCTCCGCCCCACCTCCGTCCCGCCCCTGCTCCACCCCACCTCCGCCTCGCTTCGCCCCCGCCCTCTACCCCGGTCCCCCCCGCCGTCGCCCCGCCCCCCCCGTCTGCGCCCCACCCTCGCCCCGCTCCGCCCCCGCCCCGCTCCGCCGACAATCCTTCCCCCGCCCCGTCCCGCCCCCGCACCGCCTCACCTCGCCCCACCTCTCCCCCGCCCCTCCCCCGCTTCCTCCCACCCCGCCCCGCCCCGATCGCCGGTGCGCACCGCGGTCGCCCGCGCCGCGATTTATAGAAGGCCCGCGCCGCGTGTTGACCGTGCGCGCCGCGTCAAAGGGCGAGCGCGAGCCATTGTCCAGCCGGCCGAGCGCCTCTCGCACACCCGCGTGCCCGCGCCCGCGTGTCCATTAGCAAATGGCCCGCCCGCCCGCCCGCCCCGGCCTGTCGGCGCCGGACGGCCGACCGCCGGCGTGCGGTTTCCTCGGGTTTCGACTGACGCGGCACACGCGCGCACGCACACGCGCTCCCTCGCTCGCCCGCCCGCCCACGCCCACGCGCGCGTCCGCCTGTCGCCCGAGATGCATTTAAAAATGAACCCCCGGACGCCCCACCTGCCAGCGGGCGCCTCGCTGGACGCGAATGGACGTGCTCGCCGCGACTGGACGTGTCCTGAGCATGTGTGTGTGTGTGTAAAAGAGTGTTTGTGCGTCTGTGTGTGTGTGTGCATGAGTGCATTAGAGTTTGCAAGGGCGTATGTGAGTGAACATGAGTGTGTGTGCGTGCATGCGTGTGTGCATGTGCTTGTGCGCGCGTGCACGCGCGCGCGCGCGTGTGTGTGTGTGTGTGCGTGCGTGCATGCGTGTGTGTATGTATGTATGTAAAGAAAAAAGACTTCGCCGTACGCATACCTCAAAGAAGGCACACACAAAACATGATTATTATTTTACAACTCATTGCCAGATGACTTTAAAAAATGACAATCAATTCATCAGTTTATGTGTCAAGTAAAATCTTTTCTGCTGCAAAATTGTTTCTTCATAACTAGACACTATACCGAGCATCAAAAACTAAAATATCTTGGTTTTAAAAATATCGAATATATTAGTTATCATTTAGACTGTATAATTTTAAAAGACTAAATATGCCAGTAACAAGTATTGTAATCTCAGCCTCTGGAACAATGACCCACATCTCGATCAGGTTTTTTCTTCAGTTTCCCTGAACCCTGAAAATAGTGAGATAGCCCCTAGTTTTGCCTCTGGACATTCATGTAGCTTTACTATCTCTATATGTTTTCTTGGGCTCTGTAATGAATGTAGATGTTCCAATAATCTGTTACATTTTGTCCATTTACCTTCCGGTCCTCTTTTGAGTCTTCGCTTTCAGGCTACTCATACTCTCCTCTCTACTTCCCTTCTCTTCTCTCCTGGCGGATGACTCGCTTGACTGTGAAGAGGACGTGTTGTGCTCGCCCTAAGGAACGGCCAGAGGGACGTGTGGTTGAGAAAAACCAGATAACTTTTCTCTATGCTCGGTTATTGAAGCTAGATCATAATAATTTATATCTGAACATTACATTTACTCTTTGACTATATTTTACGCTTCTCCTAAGGCTTGTATATGAGGAACTCAGTCTGCTTGTATGCGCGTCGCCATACTGATAGCTTGTATGCGCGTCGCCATACTGATAGTCATGGTTGCCACCGTCTAGGTCTCGTTACACGTCCGCTCTCGTTGCTCGCCCTCGCCCAAGTGACCGATCTCTAGACGTATGTTCACCGCCTCGCCTCCTTCTCCTCAGCAAGCGTTTCGCCCTTCCACACGCTCATTGCGCGGGGCTACCTGCCCGGAAGGTGGTAGTGAGGCGGGCCTCTGGACATGCGGTGTGCGGAGCTGTCAAGCTGACTATGCGCTGACATGACGCATGCGTGGAACTTTTCCACCGAGTGTCACCGGCAGTGCAAAGCGCTTTCGTAGTGCCACGCAGTGCAATGTACTGCAGATTTACGAAATGAATTCGTTCGCTACATTTTAATAATCGAAGGTTCTAATACATGGGGTCCTCAAACTTTTTAAACGGGGAGCTAGTTCACTGTCCCTCAGGCAGTCAGAGGGCCGGATTATTTATTATATAGTGCCATTTTCTAACTCTGCCTCTCAAGCCCCTTTCGCCGATCACACGGCATTTCGCGTCTTTCTCGGTCCTGCCGCTAGATGTCGCATGGTCGCAAGCACAGCTTGATACGGTCGCGATCATTCGATATCTAGCGGCATGACTGAGAAAAACTCGAGGTACCGCGACATATTCCATCGTGAAGACAGGCCTTGAGAGGCAGACTTAGAAAAATCGCACTATAGTAAAACAAAACTATCAACAAATTCTTATACACACTGCATATATCTTATTTTGAAGTGAAGAATCAAAACGGGAACAAATACAATATTAAAAAATAAGTTAATAAAAAACACCCATGTTTCTGATGGAAAACATCGTTGTTTTAAAACCATCGATTTTCTTGCCATCCCTAGACACCCTATCACATAATAAAAAAATGTGCGGATTTTAAGAAAAAAAATTCTTTAAACCATAAAAACCCGGCGGGCCGTATAAATGTCCTCGGCGGGCCGCATGTGGCCCGCGGGCCGTAGTTTGAGGACCCCTGTTCTAATATCTCCATCCCCATGTCCGTGACAAATCGGTTTCCATTTTACCGCGGCAGAATGTCGATTCCTTCACTAAAGCACTACAGCTAATACGTGTAGTAGCTAAAATCTGTGTCTTATTTGCCTTTACAAATAGTTTGCATTACAGGGGAGCCAATATTTTCATACCAAATCTTGTCAAAACCGCTCGTTGCTACCTGTATTCATAATTCAATTTAATGTGAATACGAGTAAGGATATTCATAACAGAATTCAAGAAACTGGGAACATTTTTCACTTCTCCCCATACAACGTCATACAGTTTCTAACTGTTTTTGACAATAAATAAATATAAAATTAAAGTCATGGACAATAATAAAAATTGGATACTGGAAAAGTCAACAAACTATTGGAGCTACATGAATCAACATGGCTGCCACCTCGGATTTTGACAATAATCCCAAGAGTTTTTACTGTAAGTTTCCATGGATCCATACTAATAGAAAATGAATGCAACGCGTACGAAACTCCTCTTTCGCGCACGCATTTCAAAATTCACTTTATCATCGCCTCGTCAGTCAACGTTTCATTCGTACACCAAAGAGTCACTTTCTACACTAGTTACGTAAATGACATTTTTTTAAAAGTTATTAGCAATATTATTATTATTATTATTATTATTATTATTATTATTATTCCCTCTACATTCACACTAAAGCTGTTATTAATCGGCTGAATATAAAATCTTCTCCAGGTTGCAACAAGCAAGGAGCAGATCTAGGGACTGTCGGTGCCTCTACAATACTTTGCGCAACATGTGGGCTGTTCCAAATACAGCAATTTCTTGCACTTCCCAGTTTTTTGAATTACATGGGAGTGTAGACAAGTTCTTACACAAATTTTAAGGAACAAATCCCAGAGCTCTGATAACTATCGGTACGACCTATGCTTTCATACCCCACATTCGGCTGATCTCTGTTTCCAAACTCTTGTATTTAAGATGTTTCTCTGCCTTCTTAGTTGCGACGTTTTGATCACAAGGGACAGCGACGTCTACAAGTAGACACGATTTCGTCTCCAAATCCCGGATAAAAATATCCGGTTTGTTTGCTTAATTATTACTGTTATTTTTATTATTATTATATTTTTGTGCATATTAATGTGACAATAGAGCAAATATAAAATATAGTTTTTTACCAAACAAGTGAAAAATGAATATAGAAAAAACTAATATTTAGCATGCCTTGCTAGAGCATTTATTAATAATTCAGACGTATGAGGCTTTCATTAAATCAATTTGTGACATATACTTTTCTAAAATCATCATTATATCAAACATAATATATTACTTCCTTGTTCATATTAATACACACAATTATATTATTCAACTTTATCTGTTATCCAATTTAGATTGATCTGAAATAAATGGGGAAAATATTAGTTAAGGTTGGTTTTCATTAAATCAATTTGTGACATATACTTTTCTAAAATCATCATTATATCAAACATAATATATTACTTCCTTGTTCATATTAATACACACAATTATATTATTCAACTTTATCTGTTATCCAATTTAGATTGATCTGAAATAAATGGGGAAAATATTAGTTAAGGTTGGGGCGTCCAGATGCAACGCACTCGTCATTGAAGTCGCATCACTATATACGCAAAACGCAGGGTATTCTAAGTATAATCTCCAGTATTAGTAGCAGGAATATCAGAAGTACAATACAGGCCTCTGGAAAGAATTTTAGCACTTAGGACGTTTATTCAAACGAAGTTTGAATGAAAACACTTGGGTTAAAATAAATAATCGTAGGTTATAGTAATGTTTACCGTTTCCAACATTCTCTTCCTCATTCCTAAAACGCCACCTCGACCCGACAACTCATTTTCCAAACAAGCGCGTGTGTCTCTTCCGCGCTCCGATCCCCACCTTTCCATAAAACACCGCGCGAGACAATAAAGCGGGAAAAGGCAATGCACGCGGCATCGGCGTCGATGGCCGTCGCGCGGACAACAAAACAATTTAAACAACTCCTTCATTACCCGCCGCGCCGCCGCATCCAACTTGTAATGAAAGCGGAATCTCGTTTCGCCGCCGGTCGCCATCGTTCTCCGGCGAAACGCCCGCGTGGGCGGAGGCGCGAAGCGGCGAGAGGCGGGGAGGCGGCGGGGAGCGGAATCGTACGCACCCCCGGAGTACCCACGCCGCCGCCTGCCTGCCCGCCGCCGGGGGGCAATCAGAGGTCCCCCCGCGGACAGGCCGTGTTTTTGATTGCGCGTCCTCACGTTGATTGCCGCCGCCCGCCGACCACTTGCGCCCCCTCCCCCGCCCTCGTCTGCCCCGCCCCCCTGCCCTCGCCCCCCGTCCCCCGCCCCCTCCCCGCCCTCGCCTCCCCGCCCTTGCCCCCCCGTCCTCGCTCCCCGCCCCCTCCCTGCCCTCGCCCCCCGTCCTCGTCTGCCCCGCCCTCGCCCCCGCTCCCTCCCCGCCCTCGCTCCCCGCCCTCGACCCCCCCGCCCTCGACCCCCTCCCTCGTCCCCCGTCCTCGTCTGCCCCGCCTCCCCACCCTCGTCTGCCCCGCCCCCCCGCCCTCGTCTCACTAACATCTACAATAATCACTAACATCTAAATTATTTCGAGTGATGCTCAGGGTCTCAGGGCATCAATTGATGCCGCTGCGGTCCCACTGACCGGGATGCCCTGGGACTCGAGAGCCGACTATGGCAGAATTTCCGACGTTAGCTTCATATATAGGTAGAATTCACCCGCTGTGTGCAGGAGAATCCTAGCTGCTGACTATTCTGTAGTTTTCAGTGGATTCTTTGTTCAACACCAGGCAAATACCATGCGAATGCCGGCGCAGTACCGTAACATAGCGGCCGCGGAACGCTCCCAATATTGCCTTCCTCTTCCTATCTCCTCTCTTACACACACATACTTACATATACTACACTAACACACATGTCGGGAGATCGGGAGCTTCAGCTTGTCCCGACTGGTGCGGTCCCCGCTGTTGGGAGATATCTGGTTGAGGAAAACTTTCGCAAGCCGGTGTGGAAGGTTGGCGTCGAATCTCACAATCCAGGGGGAGAACGCTACCACCTTCCGTGATAAAAATAGTACTACACTTAGGGACTAATGATCATAGCAGTTGACGTGCCGGAAGCAAGAAATAATCGAGTGGTGTTTCTAGTGAGGAATTTGGTCAGTCCTCAAAATGTGTCCCCAGGTCATCGTTGTCCTCTGCGTCAGGATGTACTTTCATTAGCCGTCAGAGCAATGACGCACAAATGGAACTTTCAAACCTCAAAAATACATGGAAAGCTGAACTTTTTAATTCTTTTGAGTAAATTTAAGTCTTTTTTGTCAGTTAAAACTTTGTAAACAAACAATATATGATGAGTACCGCATTGGTCTGATAAAGTACTTTAACCATTAGCGATACTGTTTGTCAATTAACAAGACCAAATTGTCTATTCACCCTATAAAATGCTCCGATGACTAAAATATTTCAACTACTAGTAAATGACGGAAATTATAATTTATTGACACAGTAAGCAATACACACTTCAAGTGATGTTCACAGAAAAACATTCCCAGCCTGGAGTTCTGCCGCAAAATTACAATCGGCATGTGAATGATAGGTTTACATTCTTCTATCATAAATACTCCTTAAATTTGTTGACCAAATAATTCACAAATTTTAGAGATACGAAAACATCCTGTCCTGTGCTTTGGCTCCACATCTCACTGGTCTTCTTAACCTTCCCCAGCAACTGATACCGGGACACTTGTAAGGAAAGCGCACAGTTGTAATATGCCTCGGCCGGGAATCGAACTCAGGGTTGCGCCCCGGAAAGCGACCATGCTAACCAACGGGCTACCGGAGAGGGCACACGAAAACATCACATTACCAAACACTGCATCATTTTCCAGTCTTTGGGTTCAGTATCAGCCATTCCGGCCGGTGTGCTATCCCCGTCACTGACCCTCACAGTAACAGTGGTGACAACTCACTCATCCCCACCGCCCTCATCCCACTTCCCAATTCCGCGCCGCACCCCTTCCCCCACTCCCACCCCAGGGAGGCAGAATCCCACCGCACCGACCACTGACGCGCAAACAAACCCATCCGCAAAAAATCGTTCGGACGCCGCGGTCCCTCTGCTCTCTGCCGCCCCCCCCCGCACACCCCCCCAACTTCCCCTCCCCCTCCAACCATCTCTTCCTCGCGAACCTCTCCCCGCCTTCACTGCACCACCCGCCCAAGTTTGCATAAGCTAGTTTTAGTTTGACGTCAAGTTTGGCAAACGGCGACGGCGAGAACCAACTGTCCGGGACATTAAATCACAGTGCGTTGTTAACGGCGCGCGCTCAAATTAGACCACTCTCGCGGAGCGCTGCCGCCTCCCCCCCCGCCCCCGCCCCCGTCACCCCCCGCCACCCTCCGCCACCCCCGCCACCCCCACCCCCTCCCCCCGTCACCCTCGCCACCCCCCCTCGCACTCGCTCAGGCACCGTGCAGCGCGCGTTCGAAACAGCCTGATTTATAGGATACAATTTAGGTTATTTCAAAACCTATGTCGCCGTCCTAAATTATTCTTTGCGCCCGCGCCGTCGCTCGTGTTTTCTTTTTTTTCTATTTGTTTTTTTCCCCCAGGGAGTCGGAAAACAGAGATTTTTTGCGGATGTTTTGTTTCTTCCTTTTGTGTTGTTTTGTTTCGGCCTCCATCTGTGAGTTCGATATGACTTCCCTGTCCGAATTAAAACTTCATACCGGAACTTCAATTATTTCCGGGTCTAGGGGTTGGGATAGAACTGACCGAGCTTCTCTGGTTTCTACGAAGTACTAACTCACTAAAGTAGATTACAGCAGCTTCCACCTTGTTCGATTATGTAGGTCGTTTCAAGGAAGTAATTGAATAACGAGGTAAGAGAGGACTGCAAAATTTATTAAAGAGAATATATTGCAAAGCTGTTGCTCCAGGTACACTGAGCTAGCTTCATAGACTAAATACCTCAAATTCTATTTAAGCCAACAAGGGCGGAAATTAAAAGTCATAAAAGCCTTGGAAACAAATTGTGTTTAAAGAGAGATCAAATCTAATTTTCACGTTAAAGGAACACAATTAAAATATGGACGAAAGGGCAGACCGAACAAGCCAAAAAGTAATAGTTCATGATTGTAAAGTTGGAGGGCATGTTCACTGATTGATTGATTGATTGGTGTTTCCGGGCGCGTCAACTACTTTGGTCATTAGTCCCGTCAGTGTACTGCGGGAGGTGGCGATGAAATTTTTCCTCGGGAGGTGGCGATGAAATTTTCCCCGCTGGATGGCGAGATCTGGCGTCGACCTGCTGTCGACTAGCGGGGTTTTCCCCTCAACCAGGTATCTCCCACGAGCGGGGCACCGCTCCAGCCGGTACAACAAGCTGTAAGCTCCCGACCGGTCTCCCGGCATGTGTGGTAATGTAGTGCATGTTAGTGTAAGTGTTTGTGTAAGAGGAGAGGATAGGACAAGGAAGAGGAAGGAAAGATCGCGGACGGTCCTTGGCCCGTTTGTTAGGGTACTGCTCCAGCATTCGCGTGTTGATCGGAGAAATCACGGAAAACTACCGATCAGAGCAGCCGGCCGCTAGAATTCTCCTCCGGCGAGTGAATTCGACCTAGCTGACAAGCTAGTGTCGAAAATTCTGCCTAGGACCTCCCGGTCAGACGGACTGCAGAGACATTAGGTTGATGCACTGAGCCATCTCTCCCGGTCGGCATGTTCACACGCATTTCCACAATGAAAATACGAATCACTCCGTCACGATTGTGAGATCCTCCTTGTCAGGAGGCGGAGAAATAAATGTTCTGTATTCCGAGCTTCGTGGGCGCCAGTCGTGTAATTGCCCAAAGGCGGGGCCTCCCCCCCTCCATCACTCCCTCAGGACGCGCCGAGCCTCTCCACATGAAGGCCAGAGGGAAAAGGCCGATGATAACCCCAGAAACAGGGAGGAAAACGGAGGGCATCAGAGAGGATGCGACAGATATGTGCGTGTTCGATAAGGGCGACAGGTACAATCATTCTAGCCGCGGCTGACGAGGGTGACAATAACGCAGACGTGGATGATGGTACAAGAAGAATATCGACTTTGATGGACGGGACAATGCTGTTGACAGAACAAAATTATGGAAACAGTCGCTAACAACAAAGACAAGTTGAGACCTCAGAAACAGAAGGTTCTCAGTGAAAGTTATATTTTGTTATGTTTGCATTGTCAATTGTCGGTTATATAATGTATTAAAACCGTAGTTTCAGAGAAGTAGAGAACTTTCTATGAGCAAAATGACACATCATTGTGCATATAATTGTAAGTAGACATCAGATGTTTAGGCACACAAATCGCCTAAAAGTCACTGAAAATATCAAGAATAAGGAGAAAAAGGCACCGTCATAAATTACATTCACAATAAAATTAAAAATTATTTGAAAACTCCATACATATTCACAACTCTTTTACATTTTATTCTTAATTGTTTCCATTGCAATATATTACCAGTAACTTTTCAAGGATCGCAATTTCAAATCTGCAACAAATCTGAGACAAAATGAGTTTGAATACAGAGAAGGATTTCTGAACATCTACTGATGTGTCTGGCATATATTTTAGAAGTCCAATATTACCAACATTTAAACCTTCTGGGAATTTACATTTATTTCCACTCAAAAGGTGCCCTCGGTGTATTGTCAATCGACCATTATCTGATAACATGGCTAGTATTTACGAAATAGGGAAATGGAGAAAAATTGGTATACTTTCAGGAATTCTCTCGTATTTCAAAATACAAAAAGTGAATTGAAGGTTTCATAATAAATGGTCGGGTTGGACCGTGGCCTATTTTCTGATATCTTAGCATTGTATATAAAAATACTCGCCACGTAAAATAAGGCATTAACTAACTAACTAATTAACTAAAAATAATACATTAATGGCGAAAACGTATAATAATTCTAAAGAAAAGGCATTTATACAAAAAAAGGCATTTATGCTAAAATAAGCAAAAATAAGCATCATAAAACTTCGTCAAATGTCATCATTTGTCATGATTAGTGCACATATATTATTAGCGTTTAAATAAGTTCGCTAGAGAAAATAGGCATTTCCCTAAATATCCGATGTCTAATTATAAGACACCTTCAAACTCTCCTGTTAAACATCCTCAAAGTCGGTAACAACCTTCTCATTTTGAAGCCGCAAAGTAGAGAACAGTTGTAGATGAAATCGCTAATGAATCGACGAGATGATTACACAGACCATTTAATGGAAACACGACGTAAAAATGGGTCAGGTGAGCTGATTGGAGTGGCGACAACGACGAAGTCAATATATAATGCGACGTGGACGAACCAGTGACAGGCCTGCCAACAGGGCGCATGTCACCGGCAGATGCGACGGCGCCGCGGGGACAAGTCGTGACGACACGGAAACAACAACGGCAAGTATCACCGGCCATAAGGGTACGATCAGAGTGGATCCGTTTTCGGCCGAAGAAAAGTTCGCCCGCGAACGGCCGACAGATTCTGCCGACCTGACTGGTCGCACTGCATCCGACTGCAATTGACATCTGTAAATTATTGGGTTTAAGTGGCATGTAATGGAAGCGATAAAATTGCTGAGAGGTCTGCTCTTAAATTTCTTCTGCTTGAAAATCAAAGAGATTACTGAGTGAATTTTCGACGATCGCGAAAATATTGGTGAATTTCATACTTTATATTACCAATTAGTGAAACAGCCAGTGAAATACACGAGAATGTCGCTTAATACTTTTTTTATATACTTGGAGTAATTAGAGATGACACTGAAAAAAGGTCGAATTTTAGAAAATGCATTACTACAGAGGAACGACTGTTCATAATCATAAGGTATGTGAAGATATCTCCTACGTTTACAACACGTTTTATACTAGTTTCACCTATTTCTTCTGCGATTTCATTCCATAATTTCCTGCTTTTGTCTTTGTGATATCTGGAATCTGATATCTTTCACAGAGCATCTAGTTCGTCTACAAGTGAAACCTGCTTTTCAACATCCGTCTCCGACATCTCAGATAGGCCAAATTAATCAAATTCATTTGATTTCGGTCTGCCGACTTCGGCCGTGTTCGCCAGAACTTGTCGGATGCAATGTGACCGTGCCTGCGCTCTAGTGAGCGTTTGAAAAATTCGGCCGTGTTGGGCCGAACGCGACTTTGGCCGAATACGTATCCACTCTAATACCGGTCTGCCGACTTGGAAGTTCGGCCGTGTTCGCCTGAACTTGTCAGATGCAATGTGGCCGTGCCTGCGCTCTAGTGAGCGTTTGAAAAATTCGGCCGTGTTGGGCCGAACGCGACTTTGGCCGAATACGTATCCACTCTAATACCGGTCTGCCGACTTGGAAGTTCGGCCGTGTTCGCCAGAACTTGTCAGATGCAATGTGTGCCGTGCCTGAGCTCTAGCGAGGGGTTTGAAATATTCGGCCGTCAACGGCCGTGTTTGGGCCGAACGCGAATTCGGCCGAATACGTATCCACTCTAATACCGGTCTGCCGACTTGGAAGTTCGGCCGTGTTCGCCAGAACTTGTCGGATGCAATGTGACCGTGCCTGCGCTCTAGTAAGCGTTTGAAATATTCGGCCGTGTTGGGCCGAACGCGACTTTGGCCGAATACGTATCCACTCTAATACCGGTCTGCCGACTTGGAAGTTCGGCCGTGTTCGCCAGAACTTGTCAGATGCAATGTGATCGTACCTGCGCTCTAGTGGGGGTTTGAAATATTCGGCCGTCAACGGCCGTGTTGGGCCGAACGCGAATTCGGACGAATACGGATCCACTCTAATACCGGTCTGCCGACTTGGAAGTTCGGCCGTGTTCGCCAGAACTTGTCAGATGCAATGTGGCCGTGCCTGCGCTCTAGCGATGGTTTGAAATATTCGGCCGTCAACGGCCGTGTTGGGCCGAACGCGAATTCGGCCGAATACGGATCCACTCTGACGGCAGCTCAAATCGCGTGAGTGGCGACGACAGAGGTGATTCCCAGCGAACAGCGCCGGCGTTATCACGACAGCGACGGCGGCGGGAGATAATCACTTAATTAGGGCGCGAGCGGCGCGGGCTGCCGTGCTTCACGAGCTCATTACTTAATGTCTGTATAACGCCGGCCGGCGGGCCTCTTGCACGGCCATCGCCTCTTCCAGGGCGAGCGGCCCGCGGGCGCACGCGAGAGGCAGCGCGGGAGATAATCCAGTAGTCGGTATGTACATTTTACCTAGAAAAGGTCATAAAAGACATTTATGTATCATGGGCGTTAAGTAGATGTTTTTGCCCCGAGGGTGACTTCCAACCCCTCGGGCCAGAGGCCCTCGGGATTGGAAGTCGCCCTCGGGGCAAAAACATCTAGTAACGCCCGTGGGGCATACAAAACTTTATGGTTTACTTGTTCGTTGCTGAATAAAACGAGAATTCAAAACATTTTATAACATTTCTTGCGTCTAAAGTTAAAAGACGCATTGTAATGGTCAATATGACGTCACATAAAGAAAACAGAGCGTGTATCTAATTTCTATTGCATAATCGTTATTGGACTGATTTGTTCGTACAAAATGAAAGAATATTGTCAAGTTCCTGCGGAAATTCTCGCAAATGCTAACAAACCTACGGACAATGGTTTCCATTAAAATCTTGAGAAATATGTGAAACTCTTATGGTGTATTTGAGATTTACCAACGTGAATAACAGTGTAAATTGCGTTGATAAAACGGTACTTTTAGATTATTAGCGTCTATTGTCAAACGTTATTTAGAAAATGTCATAACACCATAAAATAACATTTCGAGGATGTTAGCCGATGTGCCTTATCTATCTTATTACTGCTACTAGTAGTGCTACTGAAGAATATAATTATGTCTCTAAAAAAGGTGATACGTAACAGTGAAATGCGAGTGAATGATGTCAATTATAAATTCACGGAAACATTCCAAAATTTCAATTTTCATATCAAATAAGCAAAATAAGGTTTATAACAATTTATTTTATTTATTTGAACATTATGCTATTTATTTATTGTATTTGCTAGCATCTTAACTTTAAAAAATCGAATTCATAACTAAGTTCTGTGTGTTGTATGGGTATTAGATCGCGCCATAAAGTATTCAAAAGGCCCTAGGGCATAAAGAATCAGAAAGGCCCGCAAGGGTATTAAGTATACCATTACGTGATTTGTTTTAGGTCCGTAAACACACAGCAATGAACTAGTAAACCATAAAAACGTTTTCGTCGCACTAAATATCGCGACGATGTACGACCAGGGGCGCCCAGGGGGTGGGGCAGCTGGGACACTTGTACCAGGCCCCCACCATAGTGGGACCCGTAAAATTTAAATTTTTTCTACATTTTGCTCAAACGTATCTCAAAAAAGCTGGTAAAAACATTCACCGAGTGTACGAAAAACGCTTCAATTGAAATGACAAACGCAGAACCCCAAGTAATCGGGAGGTCGAGCGCTCCCACCCCTGCGCACCAATCTACAGATTTTACATTCGTGCCTTACGAATATATTTTTTGTTCTGTTCTGAGGCTGTGGGTCGCTTAGTGTTACGTTTAGGAAAAAAATATACAAAAGCAGGAAATGTTATTAGCTTGAAACCTTTGGGTGTATTTATTTACGACAATCATCTATTATGCAGCTATGCCCGTCTAGGTCACTGTATCCTCATTATATGCGGTATGTGCATTGCGGGTTGCATAAGTAATTTGCTTGTAGATATCACTCCTTTCTCATTCACCCCTCTAGGGGTATCTTATCCCAAGTATATTCTTTTTCCCATTGTAATTGCCCAGTAATAAATTGTTTTGTTGAAATGACTTGTCCCCACGCTAGAGAATTCAGCTGGAATACGAACAAACCCATATACATAGCCATCAATTTTTTTAATATAAATATTTTGGCAATGGGTACATTTAGAAGGCATTGTTAACACAGGCGATGAGATAAATGATAGTATTAGAAATAATAACTTATATTTATAGTATGTTGATTATACTCTCACAAAAATGTGTATGTATACACACATTTTTCAGAATTGAAAAAATAGCGGTTTTTTCGAAAATCTGTAGCTCTCTTGGTAATTGATTTCGAAATCAATGCTAAAAACAAAAGTTGAAGGAAATTTAATCTTCTTTAATACTCATTTGAAACATTTTTCACATGACATAAGGTTAGAGAGGTACAGAGAAAAAGCCGAAACAAGTCAGAAAAAAATTCTGTTTTTTCGGGCCTCCCAGAGTTAGCCCAGGGTCTGGGAAGTCGAAAACGGTTTTTTTTTAATTAGTGGCTGGGTACATACAACATACTCAAAGAAAAAGTTTCTTTGACCTTTTTCCAGATACCCCTCCTTTTTCAGTAACTACCGACTGGACTGGGAATGATGGCGAAGAACATCGATACTTTCCACCACAAATATCGATATATTAACAGGGATGTTTTGTTTTCGATGTTATTTTTTCACATTGATATGTTTTTCCAGAAAAGTTAATGGTTTCAAAAAAATGTTTATCGTTTTCGATGATCTTGTACGTGATAATATCGTTAAACAGTATTTTAGCATTTGTCTACATAGAATATTGATTAAAAAATCAAGATGACGGAGTGCCTTAGGGCAGAATAAACTTTAACCTAATATTTAAGTATTATATACTAATTACATATTAATAACATTTGCGGATATTATTAGATACAGGACGTTTTACTTCCATGATTTATGAATGAAAGGAATAATAGCAAAACACAATCTCCTTTTCCTTTCAGTTCCTTCTTTACACTCTAGAAATATTATTAACATGTTACTTATACCAGACCAGACAATAAAATACACTGGTATTTCATTTAAGTTTTCGAGTTAAAAATGGAAACAGAATCGGAAAATTCCATCTATTTTATCATAAGTAATATCACGAGAAGTGCTGTTCTAGCCGGTAAATTCACGACTCGCGTAGCGAGTAGTGAATTTATCGGCTAGAACAGCACTTCGAGTGATATTTAGTGTGACTATTTCACGAATAAACACATTACATGATTTGAAAGGATAATTTAAAACATAGGAATTACGAAAAAGGGAAATATTACTTAAATTACAACCGAAAAATTAAAGCCTTTCATTCAGCTCCGACTTATCACTGCCTCCTGGAATAACTTAAAATCAAGTAAGATTTGAATAACAGTTTAATGCAGGAAATGATTTCAAATATGTTTCAATTTTATGGTAATAAAACTTCGTCGAAAAAACAATAATAACAAGTCTACTTAAAAGAACATTTATTACAAGCACGATCATTAAAGTTGTAGGAAGTTGTTTTCCAAGTCTTGCCCTTCCGTGGAAGTATTTGATATGGAAGATGTAAAAGATGAATAGCAGCGGAATTCGTCGATTCGAATGGATTGAATTCACGTGTGCACTCATTAAAGTATTTTCCTGAACAATTTTTGATGTAACGTTCCACATTGTTTTGACAGCATATTCTTTGAACTCTTCACCATCTAATCTTTGTATATTAATTACCTAAAATATGTGTAAATTCCTCATTTGTAGTTTGTGCTGTCCATTTGTATTTTCTTTCTTCACAAAATTCTTGAAATTGCTTCCACACGCTTTCTTTGTTCCTTTCGCTGTTTTTCGGCACTCAATTTTTAATATTATATAATGTTTCAGAGTTTAAACATAACCAACGACACATTATATTGATGCACACAAGCTATTTTGGAGGTAAAACAATTGCTATCGTTATCTTAAAAAGGTAAACAAAGGTTTTACAGCGATAAAAAAGGTAAACAAACTGATGGCGATAAACATCTGGGATTGGTTTAATTTGAATATATCTTTGCTTACCATTGGCTACTTACGACGCGGACAGACATGAGTGATATTTAGTGTGACTATTTCTCGAATGAACACATTACATGATTTGAAAGGATAATTTAAATCACAGGAATTACGAAAAGAAATATTACTCAAAATTACAACAGAAAAATGAAAATCTTTTATTCAGCTCCGACTTATCACTGCCTCCTGGAATAACTTTAATTAAGTAACATTTGAATAACAGTTTAATGCAGAAAATGATTTCAAATATTTTTCAATTTTAAGGTAATAAAACTTTCGAAAAACAATAATAACAAGACTACTTAAAAGAACATTTATTAAAAGCACAATCATTAAAGTTGTAGGACGTTGTTTTCCAAGTCTTGCCCTTCCGTGGAAGTATTGAAATGGAAGGTGTACAAGATGAATTAGCAGCGAAATTCGATTTCGAATGGATTGAACACACATGTGCACTCATTAATGTATTTTCCTGAATAATTTTTGATGTAACGTTCCACATGTGTTTTGATAGCATATTCTTTCTACTCTTTACCATCTAATCTTCGTATATTAATTACATAAAATATGTGTAAATTCCTCATTTGTAGTTTGTGCAGTCCATTTGTATTTTCTTTCTTCACTAAATTCTTGAAATTGCTTCCACATGCTTTCTTTTTTCCTTTCGCTGTTTTTGGCACTGAAGAGTTTTAAACATAACCAAAACAACACATTTTAAAATTATATTGATGCACACAAGCTATTTTGGAGATGAAACAATTGCTATCGTTATCTTAAAAGGGTAAAAAAAAAGGTTTTACAGCGATAAAAAAGGTAAACAAGCTGACGGCGATAAACATCTGGATTGGTTTAATTTGAATATATCCTTGCTTAACCATTGGCTACTTACGACGCCGACAGACATGAATGAGTCATATTTAAAACATCTATGTTTTGTCGATGTTTTCGTCTTTAGAAAATAGAAAACCTTTCGGTGTTGTATCGAAACATCAATGTATCGATCTTTTGACACAATTTGCCATCACTGCCGCGGGGCGCCCTCTGCGGCGGCTCAGGTGTAGAGTCCCTTGATACAGAGAATAGCGCATTCCATTGTTCCACCCGCCATTTTATATTCAGTTGTCAGGAGAATTGGAATTATGTGGTATTCGGTGTGTTGAGAACCATGAATTTATCTCAAACCAATATCAATATTCTTGAAAATCTCCATAACGTCACCAATTGTTATAATTTTCCTTCAGCTCCTGAATGCTGCTTGATGGGGCTATCGAGTGAGGGGATGTTGAATGGGGGGGGGGTGTTGCGCTACTCTCTGTATCGAGGGACTCTAGCGCAGGTGGCGACACGACGCGCATGCGCAGACGGGCTGACATCTCACCGTTGCATGATGGGAAGGGACGATTGGTCTCAGCTTCAAGCGAAGAGGTTAACGTAGCGAACGAAGGTATAAAAAACGAATTGGTGAGACGAAAAATAAAGAAAAAATCAATTTTGATAAATTTTAATTAGAATTAACGATCTGTAGTTTGGCATTGGAAAAGTTATGTTCCTTGTGATATTAAGTTAAACCTTTACTCTTAAAATATATAATAAATTGCTGGGCAAACGCATGTGGCAATCGTTGCAAACGCGACAAGGCAATTCGTCTAAATTCGTATTACATAGTTCTTGAATTAACGCAAACTGTACCGAAATTGAGTACTTGTGTCAAATGATTTGCATAACATACACGCATTCCAGCGTATCAAAACTAAATAGAGCTCAACGTTACCGATGAGTGAATACATTAAAATATTCTAGTACGTGCAGATTTGATTCAACACATTTTTTGGGGGGTGATGGTATTCATATAAGATGTAATTACTGCATATTCATCACGAGGGAAAAAAATAATAAACTCAAAGTTTCACAAGATGATAAATGCCGCATCTGTCAGGAACAAATAGAACCATTGATTATATTGTTTCAGCTGGTCCAATTCTATTAAAAACCGAACACTTGAAAGTACACGACAGGATGTGTAGTTACCTTCAGACAGATCTATAATACCTCCAAGTTCCAAGTACATACTCCAAGTGGTACAAACTCTCCCCCGAAGTGGTAACATCTATTGGACTGTGTACAATAGTATTGTATACCCAACAAATTCAAACAAATCGCATTATAGCGGCAAACAAACCGGATGCTATCTGAGATTTCGAAGAAAAAAGTTCTACAAGTAGAAGTGGTTGTGCCGTAATATCAAAACGTCGTAATCACGGAGGATGAGACAGATCTTAAGTACAAGAGTTTGGAAATCGAGACCAGCCGAATCTGGGGCGAAAACCAGATGTAGTCCTGATGATTATCGGAGCTCTAAGATTTGTTCCGCAAAATTTGTGTAAGAACTTGGCGAAACACCCAGGTTATTCAAAGACTGGAAAGTGCAAGATATTGCTTTATTAGGAACAGCCCACATTTTGCGCAAAGTATAGTAAGACACCGACAGTCGCTAGATCTGCTCCTTTGGTATCTCGTTGCAATCTCCTAGTACATTTTATGACATTTTAAAATAGAATAGAATATTTATTTTGCTATTATTAGGATTACGCTGAGGCATTCGCATGGGATTGATCGGACAAACCCCTGAAAATTATCGATGAGAACACTAGGTCGGTAGAATTCTCCTCCAGACAATGGTTGAATTCGATTTGCCTATGTAGATAGTAACGAAAACTCTGCACACGGTCGCGACTCAATAGTAGACCTCCCGGTCGTAGGCACTGCCGTGATATTAGTTGATACCCTCAATCACTTAATCAGGTGCAAATAAGACTTTTTTCTCGCGAATCGGCCTCGATGGACCACGCCAACGCGCAGTGGTGTACATAAGACTTTATTTGGGGGGATCAACATTTCTGCTGAGTCCATTTTTACACCCCAGAGTTGTTAGCCGTGGGGTATGGAAGATTAACTGACAATGATTACGAGGGGTGAAAGAACGACACACACATACAAACACAAATACACCTTTGTCCGTGGCCAGACTCGAACCCGCGACCCTGCGACTGAAGATCGCCATGGCACTACTGGCTTAGCCATCTCGACCATGGGGCCAACTCAAATAAGGACATTCTTCTTCTTTTTTCGTTTGGGTCATCTAGGGACCACGCATCAATTTTAATGCTTCTTCCTTTTTCCTTTCTTCTTCCTCCAGTACTCTTTCATTTTTTCACTGTGTATCCTTTTTCTCTCCTTGGACCATTTTGATCCTGTCTTCTTTTCCTTCCTGTCTTAGAATTCTTCCATTTCTAACACTTTTTCTTGAACATTTCTCTTTCTTCTTCTTCTCTTTCACTTATATTGCTTCTTTCCAAATCTTTCCTAACTTCTTGAATCCAGGCTATTGTCGACTTCTTGTTACAAAGGTATTTAAAAATATGCTTGGTTAATCTGTTGTCGTCCATTCTATATAAATGTCCAAAAAATATTATTCGCCTCATCTGTAATGTTTCCATTATGTTTTCTATAATGCGATGAACTTCTTTATTACTTATTAATTTCCATATCTCTGTGCTTCTTAGATTCTTTTTTTCTAGGACTTCAACTGTATGTAATAGAACCATTCTTCTTCTTCTTCTTCTTCTTCTTCTTCTTATTATTATTATTATTATTATTATTATTATTATTATTCCATTACATCACGACTAAAGATGTTATGAGTCGGCTGAATATAAAATCTACTCCAGGTTGCAACCAGCTACCTAAGGAGCAGATCCGGTGACTACCAGTGCCTCTACAATACTTTACGCAAAATGTGGGCTGTTCCAAATAAAGCTATTTCTTGCACTTCCCAGTCTTTCGAATTACCAGGGAGTTTAGACAAGTTCTTACTCAAATTTTGCGGAACAAATCCCAGAGCTCCGATTACTATCGGGACGACCTGTGCTTTTACGCCCCACATTCGGCTGATCTCGATTTCCAAACTCTTGTATTTAAGACGTTTCTCTGCCTCCTTGGTAACGACGTTTTGATCGCAAGGTACAGCAACATCGATAAGAAAACACGATTTTTTCGACAAATCCCGGATAACTATATCCGGTTTGTTTGCCGCTATCGTGCGATCAGTTTGAATTTGTTGGTCGTACAATGTCGTACACAATCCAACAGACGTCACCGGTTTTGGTGAGTGTTCGTACCACTTGGGGCATGTGTTTGGAACTTCGAGGGCGGTACAGATCTGCCAGTGGAGGTAGCTACACACCCTGTCATGTCTTTTCAGGTATTCCGTCTTTGCTAGGATTGGACAAGCTGAGACAATATGATCAATGGTTTCTACTTGCTCCTGGCAAATGCGGCATTTATCATCTTGGGAAATTTTGAGAACCGCTTTATCATAATGTCGTGTTCTCAAGGCTGATCTTGGGCAGCTATTACAAGTGCTTCCGATTCTGGCTTCATTCTTCCCTTTTAAGCCACATAAATGATTGATCTGTATTGATCTGCAACCTTGTCCATTCTTTTTAGGTTATTGTCGCGTGGAGTGGTTTGTCTCTCCACGATTTCTTTAACATTTTTTTGTGTTTCACACTTCATGTTAGCAGCATCAGAAGTTCAGTGTCTGTGTTATTCGACGTGTCTTGCCTAGTTTTCTTCGCCAATGCTTCTAGCTACACTAAACAATGCCTCTGTTTCCCATTCTTCGGTCAGATTTCATGACCTGCCTCCATTAGAGGGTCATCTTGAGTGGCTGACTACATACTTTCCCATCCCGACTATTGCGTTGTGCCAGGAGGCTTCAATTTGTCTGAGGCCTCTTCCTCCTTCCTTACGTGACACATAAAGTCTATGTATATCAGCTCGAGGGTGGGCAACATGATGCATTGTTAGCAGTTTTCTGGTTTTTCGATCCATGGTGCGAATTTCCTGCTCAGTCCAGTCCACTAGTCCAAAACTGTATTTGGCTACAGGTACCGCCAAACTACCTATTGCAGAAATTTTATTCCTGGAATTCAGAGCGGACTGCAGGACCAGTCTCACTCTCCTATAATACTCCCCTATGAATTCTCTCTTTCATTCTGTCGTTCGAGATGGTTTCACATTCTTCAATGCCCAGATATTTGTAAGTTTTACCTGGCTCCAGATCTTGAATCACAGTGTGCGTATCAATTTCAATGTTCTCAGACGTTGTGAGTTTTACTCTTTTTAAATTGATTTTTGCACACGTTGTCAAGACCAAACTTCATGCAGATGTCATTGCTAGAGTCTTCACGACAGACAGCATTTGAGAGAGAATCGCTTCATTCTTAGCAAACACTTTCAGATCATCCATGTAAACAAATGTGATACTGGCCTTTCATCACCATGGAGCTTAAAACCAAGTCAGCTTGCGACAACTGTCTCGATAGATGGGATCAAACTAATGCAAAACAGCAGAGGGGATAGTGAATCTCCTTGAAAAATACCCCTGTTAATCTGAATACTTCTGGTTTCTACTGCTTCCATTCCGCTGTGGATTAGTAACCTGGTACTTACTCCACGACTTCATACTAGCCTTGCAAAATTCAATAAGTCTAGGATGAAATCAATAGATCTCCAGGGTCTTCAAAATCCAATCGTGTGGTACACTATCAAAGGCCTTTTGGTAGTCAATCCAAGCCATGCTCAAATTACGTTTGCGTTTCTTTACATCATTCAAGATGACTTTATTCAGGAGCAAGATTTCCTTACAGCCATAAGAGCCTTTACGACATCCTTTTTGTTCAGCTGGCATTAGATGATTCTTATCTAGATGTCTGTACATTTTGTCAGCTATGGCTGAAGTTATAACTTTGTTACAGTACTGGCAGACAAGTAATTGGCCTGTAGTTCTTCGCCAAAGAGCTGTCTCCCGCTTTGGGTAGCAAATACGTGATGCCGCGTGTGAGCCATTCCGGGATTTCCTTTGGGTTTTCAAAAATTTTATTAACAGCCTTTGCTAGATGAGAATGTATTGCTGTTAATTTCTTAATCAATAAATCTGGATCTTATCAATCCCGGGGGACTTCCAGTTTCCCATGTTCTTAATTGCTTGGAAGAGGTCCTCTTCCGAGAATTCGTGAACATCTTCCACTGTTTCTACAAGTTCATCGGCAGCATCAACTTCATATTGAAGCCAAGATGCGTCTTTGTTGTAGGATCTGCTCTCCTCCCAGATTCCTGCCCAAAACGCTTCGACGTCTTCTTTGAAGGAGTGACAGCTTTGCCATTCGGTTTTTGAGTCAGATTGCGATAGAATCTCTTCGCGTCTGTTTCAAACAACCGGTTCTGTACACGGAAATCTATTCTACGTTTGTAACGTCTAATTCTTTGAGCCCATGCTTGAATTTTCTCTTTTAGCTTTTCAACTACCATTAGCCTGCTGGTGTCATTTTCAATTTGGTATTTTAGTTCAACATTGAATATTTTTCGTTGAACTTTAGAGGTGTGCATTGATTTAGAAGATGCCTCAGCTAAGAGTGATATTTCGCGCCGGGTGTCGGCTATCCGTTTCCTAATTCTGTTCATCCATGGGGGTATAGAGCTGTTTACTCTGTTTTGCTGTCGGCCGTCGGTGTTCTTGGCTGGCCCCAAAATTATCTGAGATACTAGATATCCAGTTGCATATATGATGTGATTGATTTCAGTAATATCTAGATCTCTGCCTGAGGTCTCCACCACCTCATTTAAGACAGAATTCACTGTTTCTATCACTCTTTTAGCTTTGGCAGTTTCGTATATTCTCCTCAACGGTATCGCGAGATTCAAACGGAAGTTGACTAACTCTTTCTATGTCGCGCCGAAGGAGATTTCGCATTATGTCCTTATCGTGTAATTCAATTGCCAGAATGGAATTTCTCACCACTGACGTGTTGTTTTCACTGGAAAGAGATGAACCCTTCCACGGGATCATCATTTTTCAAGTTCTACATGTTCGTCATGTGGGTTGTTCGAGCGAAGTACATACTCCGCATTTCTCTCAATGTCAGCAAGTTGTTCTGGTGTGAATTTTCCACTGCTGAGTATGTATCGTCGTTGACTGGCAAGCTTCTTTGAGTCTAGGGTAGGTCTCATATCTGGGTTTCCGCTCTCTCCATACCTTGAAAACTTCTATTTCTGAGCCCCCATTTTTCGCTTTTGCATAGTAAAAGCACCCACATCACCTCCTTTAATTCATCCCGGGTCCATCTCTGACGATGGCTTCGAGCTACTGCCGGCTCTGGATCCCTGGGACTAACATCCGTTAGATGGCCAGACGTCGACAAGGTGACATTAGCTCGGTTTCTGAGCAGGTATGGGACATTGGTAGAACAAGGCACGTTAAGGTTCATTACATTGCTTGTTCTATCCATTTTGCTCATTGGTGTTGAATTGAAGATTCGCAGGACGCAAGTTCGAGTTCACAGACCACACTTAACCTTCGGGTTGTTTCCTGCTATCCGTTACTGCGAACCCACAGTGGCCTCGGGGCATCCCCCCGCAGGGCCCAGCAAGGGGTCCCTCCGATCGCCAGTCGGCATTACTAAACCCTACGGGATTTTCACTGACTGCTGAAGGCAGCCTCCTTCGCTGGCTATTGCAAGGTTCGGGCCTCCACTCTAATCAGTGGCCTGGTGTGCCAACCCAGTTTCTCTCCTGTACCCTCTATGGGCCGACAACAGGAAGTCCAAAGGTTCATGACCCTTCCCTCTGTACTTATATACTTCCCACTCTCCTCAAAATGGAGTACTTCTTCGTCTGACCCCTCACCTTCAACCTATTCAGCAAGGGAGGCCCTACCGGTAGCTAGGCTACCACTGACATAGCTTTAAGGCTCATGGGGGTACTCAAGCTCCACCACCAACTGCAAGGTCGTGTACTCCCTAGGTGGAGTTATTATTATTATTATTATTATTATTATTATTATTATTATTATTATTATTATTATTATCTCACTACATCACGACTAAGGATCTTATGAGTCGGCTGAATATAAGATCAACTCCAGGTTGCAACCAGCTACCTAAGGAGCAGATTTAGGGACTGTCGGTGCCTCTACAATACTTTGTGCAAAGTGTGAGCTGTTCCAAATAAGGCAATTTCTTGCACTTCCCAGTCGTTCGAATTACCTAGGAGTTTTACCAAGTTCTTGAACATATTTTTCGATATTATTATTATTATTATTATTATTGTTGTTGTTGTTGTTGTATTTTCGATTAGTTGCAGAAATGCATCATACGTTTTCGAGCTCTCTCTCAGGGGTCTCCTCACGTAGAGCGGAAAGAGCTTCGCGTTTCCCTTTCAACAGCGCTCTCGTTAGCGGGGATTTGTGCGCGCGGTGTCGTGGGGGGTGGGGGTGGGGGAGAGGGGGGCGGCGCGGCGCACGCAAAATGCCGTGCCGGGCGATCGCCATCGGAGGCGTGGTGCGCACGGCAGCGGCCCGCCGCCGCCGCCGCCGCCGCCGCCGCCGCCGCCGCCGCCGCCGCCGCCGCCGCCGCCGCCGCCGCCGCCGCCGCCGCCGCCGCCGCCGCCCCCCGCCAGCTGTCTGCTACGGACGTAAAGAGACGAACATCTCCATCCCCTTCTGCTGAACGTCTTTTCTTGCACTTCTGTGGGTGTTTGTGAACTGTTGACGGCCCTGGTTGCATGAGTTCAGATACGACTTCTGCCGCTGTTGATGAACTATGAACTAGTAGTCAGACCCCATCTGTGAGTTCAATGGTAACCGCTGCCAATATGAATTAGTAGTCGGCCCGAATTTCGCGCGTACCACTTTAATGAAAATTGACTTTGTGCTACCCCATACAAGATAATTTGTCCCAGCACCGCCAGATGAAGAAATGAACGGATCACTAGCGCCATCTCCATTGCCTCAATGGCAAATGAAGCGGGTTTACGTTGACGCTCTCGCCATCTCACCATCTCTCCAAATAAAAACAATAACTACACTTACGGAACTAATGATCTTGGCACTTGACGCGCCCTACTCACTAATCCAAATCAACCTTTATTTGCGGCGAGGTTCTGGCTGTAAGGTCTCAGGATTTCTAACATGCCTGCCACTTCATTTGTGAATGTGATGTGAGGGTGGTTATAACTATGCTACGCTGCAGCAAATCGTTTGTGGTGTTCTGCAAGCACCACTTCCATCTAACTCTACTTCCATCTAACCCCTTTAATACAGTTATACTCGGAGAGATAAAACAGTAGAGATTTTGTATATCAAAATATTGGCGTGAGACTGAAAATTTTTAAGGCAATGAACAATATTGTAAAATATATGAAATACTAAATAGTGACATTAAAATAAATTGTTTTTCTAGAAACGCAACGTTTTCAATGGTAACTATATTCAAAAAGAAATATGTTTACACGATGTAATAACCAAGAATACAATTTAGTTTGATACGAGGACATATAGAACGGACATGAATTCAAAACAAAAAAAATTCAATTGTCATACCGCATCCCCCTTTTTCACTCAACGGGTTACAAAACATTTGGCAGTACTGGTACACACTTACCATTAGCAAAACTATGTGGAAATAAATGTCAGAATTTAGAAAAACACTGCAGCTGATTAAAGTGTAACTAATGGATTCTCGATGGTAATCATAAAATTGTAAATTTCAAATAGATTGATATTAGCAATATAACAGACTAATATGATTTCCTCTTATAAAACGTCGAATAGTATTGTGAATTTACAAGATGTTTAAAGCACAACCTTACATATTTGCAAGCTATCTTACTTTAAACATTTCCAAACACAGCTAAAGACCTCATTAGCTTGCAGATCCTCAATCCTTCGAACTTTTCGTTAACCAAACATTTCTGGATTTCAATAGCACAAGAGTTCTATTTCCGTTACGTAACTAAGTATTTCAATATTTATAATATACCTAGAACACTGTGTTTGAAACATTATAAAAATTACTGCAATTTTAAAAAGGTAAATCAAACCTTTTATTTTCATTTCCTAAAATGTAATCCGCAGTTATTTACAAATATCTTTGCAAGCCCTGAAGTTACATATGTTTTTGCATAAAAGACTTAGGAAGAGGGCAACTTTAAAAAAGGTGACGAAATGTTACTCAGAGAATAAACATTCGACACCTCTTGTTCCGCATTTCGTGTCGCGTAATCATCCAAAACGCAACGCGCGCTGAAACAGCGTCCGTGTGCTGTAAACCATTTAGTTTATGGTGGGCCGCGCGCGCGCGCGTCCGGGGTAATGGAGCGGAGTCTCTCCGTCGCGTCGGCGGCTCCTTCCGCCGCCGTAACCCGAATCCCAACGCGCCTTCGCCTTCGCCTTCGCCTCCGCCTCCGCCTTCGCCTTCGCCGCGGGGCGACGTCTATTACCGCTGTAAATAATGCGGCCCCGAGGTGCTCTCGCGCAACTAATGGCCGATGCGCATTCGGCTTCCCCCGCCAAGGACACGCACGAGGGTGTCTCCGACCCGTGAGCTGCTGACACCCCCGGCTCGATACCTCTGACGCCTCGAAGCGCGTGTCCTCGAGTCCCGACGGCGGCAGGGTTTTCGACACGAGCTTGTCAGCTAGGTCGAATGCAGTCGCTGTCTGGAGGAGAATTCTAGCGGCCGGCTGCTCTCATCGGTAGTTTTACGTGCTTTCTCCGATCAACACCAGGCGAATGCCAGAGCAGTACCCTATCAAAGGACCGCACGCGATCTTTCCTTCCTCTTTCTTGTCCTATCCTTTCCTCTTACACACACACACATACACTAACATGCACTCCACTCCACAAACGCCGAGAGACCGGTCGGGAGCACAGAGTTTGTTCTGGCGGGGCGATAGCTTGCTGGTGAGAGATACCTGGTTAACGGGAAATCCCCGCTAGTCGACGGTAGGTTGGCGCCAGATCTCGCTATCCAGCGGGGAAAAGATCATCGCCACCTCCTGAGAAAAAACACGCAATACACTTATGGGACTAATGACCTGCGTAGTTGACGCGCTCGGAAACACGAATCAATCAAGCAAGCAAGTAAGCAACTAATGGCCAATGCACATTCGGCTTCCCCCGCCAAGAACACGCACGAGGGTGTCTTCGACCCGTGAGCTGCTGACACCCCCGGCTCGATATCCCTGACGCCTCGAAGAGCGTGCACGCAGATGGGATACCAATCTTCGGTAGAGACCGGAAAAATATGTAGTATTAAACGTCACAATATGTACATAAATATATAATGAAAACAGTAAAAAAATGTAATAAAGATATAGCAGCCGGACCTTCGCAATAGAAGCCATCGCACAGACTGGCGAGATCTACGACCAAGAACATACACTGTAGCATCTTCATCGAAGTGTTACACGTCGGCGATCGCAAATTTTTCTCGGAAATTAAGGTTATAGATCAAAAAACGTAATGTCAATGATATTTTGGTCTCCTAGATTTCCCCAATAATGTAGGGAAAATGCTGATTTAAAAAAAATACATCTTTTCATAAAAAAATATGAAATTAAGTCGAAGAAAATTGATAAAACAAGAAAATATATTGTGAAAACATCAAAATATGTAAAATATCTAATATAGGGCTAAATATGTAAAAATATGTAACGAAAAATTCGATATTGTGTTACGAGGGCGATGATTTGCCAAGATTACAATTTTGAGAACGGTAAGTAGAAACACAAAAAATATGTAACTACATAAAAATCCGGGGTCTAATCATTCCCCACTTGATGAGGCCGACGCCTGGTAAGGATACGAATTTTTTAATGTTTGGCCGTACTTGACATAAAGATTCAAAGAGTTTCCCACCAGGATACCGAGATGCGTCGAATAGTTTGTCTCGATTGGTGGTCTAGAACTGGTGCTATCCTTATAATACGACTTTCATTAAACTTTCTTGTTGAAATGTCTCTGATTTGTAAGTTAAATAAACGCAAATAATAAAAATTTTAAGTCAATATATTCTTTTTTAATGAAATAATTTCCAAGAATGAACGTAACCAACATATATTTAATTTAAAAGAAAAAAGGTGTTCATTGAGTAAAGACAGTTCCCTTAGTTTCTACACATTTCACATACACAAAATAAATATTTTACAAATCAAAATTTAAACAGACGGCACGATATTAAAAATGTTTATAACAATTTTGAAGTGCACGTCGAACATTCCATCATTTGACCAACATTTCTTCTTCGACGGTGTGTTAAAAATGTCATGTAGAACAAAGTTTGCAATAAACGATGACGCAATCTAGCAGGGATTTTTCTTAAAATATTGTACGTGTGGTAGCGAGAAAAACGCACTGTTATTTCATGCATGGCAGGTCAGAGTCATGAACACCTTGGACCGAGGGGAAGTGATCCATCAAGAGCCAGCTACTTAGGGCGGACAAGGGACGGAAGCAGATGTAGACGAAGAAGCTGTACCAAAGAATATCACGTTAGAATGTTTTACAATGTAATGGAAAATGTATTTCAGCAGATGAAATTATGTGTTTCGTCTTCGATTGACAGAGCACTAACAACGCGGACCCAATAGGTCAATTTTTGCATTTGCAATTTACAGAAATTTGTTTCGACTTAAATTTTCGAATCGAATACTGAAAACATGACGTTGATTTGCAGTTTTATAATTACAACTATATAAAAATGCACGTTACGAGAATATGTCACTGTACTGTGCGAAAGATTCCAACGGGAGCTGAGATAAGTGGGTTCGATGCGTATTAGACTTATACCCAAGTTCGCGGGATTCAAAATCGATCGAATCCATGGATTTTTTTAAGGGCGAAAAAATCCTTCGTACGTCTTCCTTCGGAAGGGAGGTAAAGTCGGCTGTCCCATATTATAGATTTATTGCATGTATAAGATCATCAAGCGTAAATGAAGCCTCTGAGATAAATTAAAAATTTTTTTATCGCCCGAATGATCCCTTGCTTCTCTGCCAGGCGGTGAAAGGAGCGTATCGGAATTTGCGTGGTCAGACGGAAGAGCAGGCCTCATGGCCTGAGCCTCGCCACGGAATATAAGGCATCATTGCATTGAATTGAAATAAGTTTCTCGGAAGCAGCCATCTACGTCGTAAGAACGGAGGAATATCAATTTCAAAATTACGATGTAAACGCACCACGAACACAATATTCAGTTTAGTAGAAATCTACCCAGAAAAATCTAAGAGAGTTTATATTGCCTGTCTAAGGAGAATGAATTCATTGATTCACGTGTACGAAAGTTTGTTAAAAGTTAAATTTACCAAACAAATGATCACTTATTTCCCACTTAGCAGAATCAGACCAGCACAATCTGTTGTCTTGCTCCCCCTCTCCCTCATAGCACACAAGCGTAGCATTATTCCAACTTTTCTGTGCTAATAAGCTAAAATAATTGTAAAGCAACTCTGTTCCTCAACGTATAATTTCTTGAAACATGTGTCCTGTTAGCATCTAGCCGCGTACAGGTTTTCCCGATGGACAGTCCCGGTGAAACTGAAGCAAGACTAAAAACGTGGGCGCCCTGGGCGGGGAAGTAAGGGTGCACCTACTTTTCTACGCTAATCAGCTAAAATCATTGTAAAGCAACTCTGTTGCTGAACGCATAATTTCTTGAAACATGTATCCTTTTAGCATCTAGTTGTGTACAGGTTTTCCCGATGGGTAGTCGCGGTGAAACTGAAGCAAGAATAAAAAAACGTGGGCGCCCTGGGCGGGGAGGCGAGGGTGCTAGAGGAAGGCTGGCGGGGGAGCGAGCGCGAGGGAAGGCGTGGGCCCGCGGAAGCAGGCGCTCTCCTCCAGTAATGACGTCTATTACCGCAGGCAGCCTGCAGAAAATTAAATTATTTCAGCACGTCCTTATAAAAAGCGCCTGACATATTGCCTCGCTCTCTGCAGTCGCCTCCCCCCTCGCCCGTGAACTTATTTCGGGTGGAGGCGGCCAGGTTCAATAGGTGGCACACACAGCCTCTCCGAGTAAATCAGGCCCACTTTACAGAGTAATTTCTGTCACGCTCTCGGCAATTTTTCGCTTCCTTGCTTTGTTTGAATAATGCAAATCGAATCAATTAGGTTGCATGGACACGCACCAAATGAATTTCCTCGACAATTCAGTTATTCGTGAGTACGCCCACAGCGACGTCGCTCCAATAAAAAAGAAGAATTACTATCTTCATAAAACATTATCAATCACAGAAAATAACCGAGCGGTAAGGAAACACAAATTCATCAATTTAAATGGAATTTCTGCATCTAATTCGCCTGACAGACTTATTATTCACTGAACACCAAAATTGTTTTTACCTCCATTTCTTCATGAAAGGATAAATGCTCGTCAATTTGCATCAGTATGTGTAAGTGCTCATTTTGACCGTCTAGTGCTCTAATCTGTAGTTTTCCATATTTTCTGCAATCAATACTAGGTGAATGCCAGATCTGTATCCTTTCAAAGGACCCAGAAACGCGTGTGATATCTCTCTTCATTCTTGTCCTCTCCTCTCTCCTTACACATACCAGGTGTATGGATAGGTTTTGGCCTGTTTTTGTGGTAAAGAAAATACGTAATTTTTAATGAAAATTATTCGTTTTATTTATTCAAAATATTGCCCAACGGCTTTTACACTCTTCGCCCACCTTTCAGGTAAGTTATGAATACCATGACAGAAAGCCTGTTTGTCTTTTGCGGCAAATTATTCATCGAGCTATTGTCCAACTTCCTCTAAATAGCTGAAGTGCTGCTCTGCAAGCGCGGGCCCCTTTGATGCCATTACGTGATAGTAAGATGACGGCAGGTCGAGGGCGGGGAATGATGACCCATCCAAGCGATTTCAATTTCAAGGTGCCTTTCACTGGGTTTGCTGCAAATCGTGTGGGACCCATTTACTGAGTTTAGTTGATCATTTCCACTACTCGTGAACGTTTGCTGATTGTTTCTTGTGACACATTTAATCCTTTTGCCAATTGCTGCTGAGTTTGAGTTGGTCATTATCCAGTAGTGCCTGCATTTCCTCGTCTTCGCCCTCTTGTGGTCTACCAAAGAGCGCACGATCTTTCACATTGAAATCACCACGTTTAAATCGTCGAAACAATAACTCGCACTTTCTAATCGATGGAGCATGTTTCTACCAGGAAACGATACAGCTATAGGAAATTTCTACAGCTTTTTTTCTTTTGATTAAATAAGAAAAGCAAAACGTGTCTAGGTATAACTGAATCTTCTACTGCTCATTTGTAATGAATGTGAAACGGGACAAGTAACGTAGGTTCCCTGTAACCGAGGGTGCACTATATCCTAGTTTGCTAACACCGGAATTCACTCTTTTTTTCAATGATTTATTTTATTTGTCGTTTCGACGTTAATCTTATTTAAAAATTGCATATCGATTTCAGGATTGTAAAAATGACTTGGTCACAATTTGAAAACTATTGAGAAGCATTTCGTAGAAAAAATGCCAACATTTAAAGTCATTGGTCAAGAATTGATCAGGGATTTAATATGTTTCACCTGTTAACATATCCCATCCATAGTTTATTTTGTTCTAATGGCTTTTGCGTAAGCGAAAAATAGAAAGTGAAAAATTAAGAAATCCCTTCATATACTGAGACCGTTCATCGCCTTCTTTGAGGTTCTCCCATGTCAGCAAGGACGCATTGGTGCGGGTTTAAGTTGAGTACGAAAATAAAGCATAGGAATGGCAAATATATTTGTGTAATTAGCCCCATTAGGCGTGTATTACATAAACAGAGCAAAAAGAAGCAAAGATGAAATACACAAATTCACTAAGCAATTTGCTCTTCCTCTGTGTTCGCTCTTAAAACTTTTATCAATAACACTCACAAAACATATTGAAACCCTGCAAGTTCTCGACATCACAAATCGTAGTAACTTAGAAAACCTTCATAAAACATTTGCTGAAAGAAATGTATTCCTACGAACCAGCATCAAGTAGGTTAATTGTCTTTTTTCATCGTTCACTGTACCAAAATATTTCGATGGTCGAAAAATTTTGGATGAATGAGTATCTTACATCCAAACACTTCGAAAAATTTCAACTACAACATCCGAATTTTTAATTAATTAATTCTGGATAAAATTATACATTTTTCACGTTCAGCCTATATCATCTGGAAGCATGAAATAATAATTGTTCGTCTAATACAGGCTTGTCAAAACTCCATAATCAAATTTTCTAACAAAACACAGCTTCAAAGAGTCGAACATGTAACCAAATAATGCCGTGAAGACAAAATATTCTAGCATTTATGCACGGATCTTAACTCTAATATATTAGAGTTTCATATTTAAATATAGCCCACAAATGAGTTTATTTTACCAGAACAAAACAGTACACATAAACAGTAACACGATTGTTTACAATTATAGAAAACCCTACAATTCGTCAAATATAAATCCTGAATTGATGGCTAAATATTTCGAAACAAAATCATAATTAATAATGTTTGATTAGTATTTCGTGGTTGACTACATTCCTATTGTAAACTCATAATACAGTGGATAATACTGAGTTTTACTTTCGGTAAACATTATAGATTCTACAAAATCGTTACGGCACGATGAATATGAGCTTTCATTAGTGTCTTTGTAGAGGTAGGAAAATAAAAGAGGTTAATACTGACGTCATCCGGTGCAAAAATAAGGAGGGATACAATTGAGATAACTACAAAAGTCATCGCATCAGTTTTGATATCCTATCACATTATTTGTGACCGTAATGGTAAAAGTTAAAGCTCACATGCGTCGATCAGTCGATACTTTTGCGTTAATATTTACTGAATAACGTATCAATATTAAATGACATTTGGTCACTAATATGTTCTAAAATACGCTTTTCATATTATCGAAGTCAAATGTACAGTATCCAATGATTACTTATTATATAAAATAAGTATTAGGTTTTTAAAACTAGACAAAGTTATTGTAGCACCATTATTTTAATCTGCAGTTGTTAGAACTAGTAAAAGCGAACAATTCATATTACTGACAACGAATACATTTCTCAAAATTACTTAAAGAAAACTGTTTTAAGGTTACCACAAAAAGAATAATTCGATTCCAAGAAATTAAACATTACTCAACGTCATTCAGTTATCTTGACTTTCAATCACAAAGAGAATTCCTTTAATTTCGAAGGAAAGCCGCCTACATAAAATATTGTAATGTAACGACTCTCATGTATAACACGCTACAATTTTGATTATCGCACCCATCAGTCGTGTCGGTTTCCCCAAACCCTACCTTGTTCAGTGAGTAAGCAACGTTCCAAATGTCACGTCTCATGAGTATACATCGAATTCGTGATCAATCGGAATTCTTAAGCAAAGACCATGTAGGTTGCTCAGACTGCACACAAGGGAACCTAAAGCAATCACATCTGTACTCTGATCCACCTTGCTCGTACTGCCTAGGAAGAGCAGCCAGTGTGGAACTAATAGTGTCACTGAAGCATGCTAGAGGTTTCTTGAAAATGCTATTCAGAATAATAGTGTTGAAAAACTCTTGCTAGCGCAACACTCCAGATTGGGCCTAATATTTCGCAATGCATTGGAACATCTATTCTATAATTCAATATTCTTAATTCCATCAGAACTCTGGGATAGCCTTAGGATATCATACAATAGTTTATTTTCATATTCTTTAATGTGCGCTGTAATACCGATGAAAGGCACAAACAATCTAATTGCACTAGTGACCTGCATCGACAAAAATGCTTCTGAATAAAACCATTCAAAATGATTTTCCAAAATGTACTAAAATGACACTGCTCAAGAACAAGAAATAAAAAAACTCTCTTGTAACTCCACAATGAATTAAATATTCTAGTAAAACCAGTCTTCACAAATAGGTAGTACGAAATAACATAGTTTAGTTCAGCAGCTACGAATATACAAGTTCTTTACATACCAAACTAGTGACGCTAAAACTTTCTCTCCTGTATTTTCATGCAAAATTACGTGAATTGCCCACAAAACTTGGAATTTGGCTACACCATGTGTTAGAGGATTTTGTTTCAAATTTAGCAACCGGATTTATCCACTTTTCGTTATCAGAGCCTTGTAATAAGACATTTTCTGCCGAAAATTCGCCATTTTTTCGCGCAGCATTACATAACTTTCCCTGTACTCCATAGGGAGAAAGTAAAATATCAGAAAAGTTGTTCTTCCATGACGCAAAAGGCGAATAGAAAATATTCAGTGGCGGGTGTCCTCGTCGTTGGAACAGCGCTGTCTCATGTCGTCAGCTGTATCCTAACAGATGTCGTGTAACAGAGGTCCTGTAACTGAGTGTGAGAATTCGATACCGAGTGTGAGAAAGTAAGGAATAACACTTCCAAATATTTGGAGGATCTTCAGGGCGCAATTGTTGTGTATAATGCTTTGCCTTCTGATCACAGGGTTGATGTCAGAAATGCCACGCATGTACAGGGTGGTTGTAATTAAACTTTCCCTTCAGAACGCGTTGTCAAAAGGAAACGAATTGTAGTACGAGTACCAAACGTTCTGGTATTTCTGTCCAGAGTGTGGGGTACATGATTTTTAAGCGTCACAGCGCCACCGGCTAGTTCCACATATGGCTACCAGGTGCCATAATCAGGCATAGTGCTGAAGAGCCCGCACACACCGCACATGGATTTGAACAAACGGAGAAGGACATTTTTGATGAAACTCTTATCAAAACAACGGCAATTCTGCACCTGGTGGCCATATTTGAAACTGGCCGATGGCACCGTGACGTAGAAATGCACATACTCTGGAAAGTAATACTAGCAGGTTTGGTACTCGTACTATAAATCGCTTCCTTGTTACAACGCGTTCTGAAGGGAAAGTTTAATTATAACCACCCTGTACATGCGTGGCTGTACATGTTATAATGTGTTCAGTAGGAAAAGTTTAATTATAACTACCCTGTATATGCGTGACATTTCTGACCAGAAGACCATGCATCCTACACAACCATTCAAAATCCTCCCTGTAATTCCATTTATTGAGATACTACAAAATGTTTTTGTCAAAGAGTTATCATTTTCGACCCCATTCACGCCCTAGGTTTCTTAACATCTATTCTGTCTTCTTCTTCTACACCTTATCCCAGTTCCCTGGGGTCGGCTTTTCGGATCACTACTCTCCCCCTGTTCCTATTTTGCGGCATATCCACTGCGGCACCATTTTGACAAATACATCTTCCTTAACACAATATTTCCATATCTTCTTTGGGCGGCCCCGTGCTCGTTTCCTATTCTCTATTGATTCCACTCGGTGGGCCTCGTACTCTAGAGGCTTTTTCATAAAATCTCCCTCGCCTTTCTTGACTTTTCTCTATCAGCCTCACCTTCATGGTTTCTCGGATCACTTCATACCAGATTTTGTTCTTTCGCGTCACTATAAATCCACCTCAACATCTTCATCTCGACAATGTGCACTACAGTTTTGTAGACCTTCCCTTTAAGACGTATTGGTATTCGGCAGTCACACAATACTCGTGTTGCTTCTCTCCTTTTTATCCAACCACAGTTTATCCTGTTATTTATGTCTTCCTCTATTCCTTCATTTTCCTTCAGCACTGATCCCAGGTATTTGAATCTCAGTCTTATCACAACCTTTTCTCCGTCCAGCCATATTGTTGGGTTTCCGCTCACTTTTTGTACTAAACGGACAATGTAAGTTCTCGGTCTTGGCTCTTGTAACTATAGCCCATTTCTATCCAGCGCTCCTCCTTAGATATCTATTTTTTTCTTGCAGTTAACGCAATTTCTCTTCCCTTGTAACATCCATTCTGTACTACATTGAAAATCAATAGGTATTTTAAATGAGGTAAGGTCGAAAATCCGTCGGGACTCGAACCTAGGACCTCTCAGTCAGAGGCACTGTAGTGACATCAGTCAGCCAATTTGGAATACAAATAGTGATAAATGGAAATACCTCAAATTCGAATATTTTACCAGTGTTATCAACTCAACTCAAGATATTTTGACTAATTAATATATTTATTTTTCTTAAGCTTTCGTATACCGACGTTTTTCCAATATTCTTGATCAAATATCCACTTTCATTGCTTCAATAAATTATGGAACTACCTGAATGGAGCTCGAAATATACTCGGGAAGCGCAAACATTGTTTACGGTAGCAAATATAAAAGCACGAAGACATTTTTCAGAGCCGCCAACGCACGATCAAACATCGAGGATGCTGCAGCACCGGTCTCCCCCGGGAGCCCTCCGGGTGGCAAGAGCGGTGGAATTTGCGGCGTCCCGAAGTACCTTGCTCCGCCGCCTCGCGGGACCCCGCCCCCGCGCGTCATTCATCATCATTTGGCGGCGACGGCGGAGGGGGAAGAGGGGGAGGATGGGGGGGAGGGAAAAGGGTGGTGGGGGATGAGGAGCGGAAGCCAAGGAAGGGCGCAGCATGCAAGCGGTGGCGGAAGCAAGACGAACGCGGAACAACATTGGCGGGGGAGGGGCAGTGGTTGAAGCGGGGACGGTGGCAGAGGCGGGAGCGGGGACAGTGAATGGAACGAAGTCAGTGCGGGGGCAGTGCTACGAGCGGGGAAAGTGGTAGAAACGGAAGCAATGAGAGGAACGTTGGCAGTGGCAGGAGCAGGGTCAATGGTGAGAGCAGGGAGAGTGGCAAGACGGGGGAGAGTGGCAAGAGCGGATAGAGTGACAAGGGCGGAGAGAGTGGCAAGAGCGGATAGAGTGGCAAGAGCGGGGAGAGTGGCAAGAGCGCGGAGAGAGGCAAGGGCGGGGAGACTGGCAAGAGCGGAGTGAGTGGTAAGAGTGGAGAGAGTGGCAAGAGCGGGCAGAGTGGAAAGAGCGGCGAGAGTGGGAAGAGTGGAGAGAGTGGCAAGAGCGGATAGAGTGGCAAGAGCGGGGAGAGTGGCAAGGGCGGAGAGAGTGGCAAGAGCTGAGAGAGTGGCAAGAGCGGAAAGGGTGGCATGAGCGGGGAGTGGCAGCGGAAGTGACAGGGAATCGGGACGTTGGAAACGGGGGCGGCGGCGGAAACAGGCTGGGGCGCGGTCGGGAGCGGAAGCGGGGTCGCGGGCGCGGCCACGGACAGGGACACGGGCCGGGCCGGGGGCCGAGGGCAGGGCGTGGTGGCGTGGGCGGGCGGGCGGGCGCGCGGGCTGAGGCATCGCTGGAGCGGCGGCGGTCGCAGGGGTCGGGCGGGGCGACGCCGCGGGGTAAGTGCTTGTTCAGCCCCCAGTCGCAAATTTATCTCCACTTAACGGGCCCCTCGCCGCGCGCCCTCCGCGCCGCCCGTGTTTATTTTGGCGAGCGCCCCCGCCATCCCCTCTCCTCTCTCTCTAAACCGCGGGCGGGATGCATCGGCCTGAATAATAGCTCGCTTTCCAATAGACTAATTCAATTGCCGGGGAAGCATCAAATTTCGATTGGCGCGCGCAACCGTAGGAGCAGCCCCGGCCCGGCCCGGCCGCGCGTGTCGCCCCCTCCCGCCGCGGCAGGGGGCGATAAGAAAGAAACGCAAATACACTCTCTAAATTGGACTGAAATAAAGGGAGTAATTTCCTCGTGCGAGCGGCCGCGTAACCGGCTCATACGAGCCTCGTCCGTATTTCTGTTGCGCTCGCTTGACGATGCCTCCCCATTCGCGGGCAGCGGCTGTTGCGAAGAGGGATGTGAGGAAGTGTGACGGTTTATTCTGGCCTAAGTCGAGACCATCACAAAAGGTTAAAAGAATTACTGTGGGAATGAAACCTTTGGGAGTATTATTTCGTGGAAAGCAACGAAAGAAGTTGATACGGACGTGAGCAATAAGATACAAATAAAAGGGTGGTTAGGCTTCAAAACCTCGCCCAAACAATCGCTCATCAGAATCGCAGAGCACGTTTGCTCACAAATAACGACAATATTTTTTTTGAATAGGTCCGACTGATTTGAATACCATCACTCGCCCGCCATCACTCGCTCGCCCTCACTCGCTCGCACTCACTCGGTCGCCCTTACTCGCCCACCGTCACTCGCCCGGCCTCTCTCGCCCGCCTTCTCTCGCTCGCCCACTCTCACTCACTCGCCCGCCCTCATTCACCCGCCCTCACTCACTCGCCCGCCCTCACTCGCCCGCCCTCATTCGCCCGCCCTCATTTGCCCGCCCTCACTCAGTCGCCCGCTCTCATTCATTCGCCCGCCCTCACTCACTCGCCCGCCCTCATTCGCCCGCCCTCATTCGCCCGCCCTCACTCACTCGTCCGCCCTCATTCAGTCCCCCGCCCTCATTCAGTCCCCCGCCCTCACTCGGCTGCCTTCACCCACTCGCCCGCCCGCATTCATTCACCCGCCCTCACTCGCCCGCTCTCATTCATTCGCCCGCCCTCACTCATTCGCCTGTCCTCACTCGCCCGCCCTCATTCGCCCGCCCTCATTCACCCGCCCTCATTCACTCGCCCGCCCTCATTCACTCGCCCGCCCTCATTCACTCGCCCGCCCTCACTCACTCGCCCGCCCTCACTCACTCGCCCGCCCTCACTCACTCGCCTGCCCTCATTCACCCGCCCTCACTCATTCGCCCGCCCTCATTCGCCCGCCCTCATTCGCCCGCCCTCACTCACTCGCCCGCCCTCACTACTCGCTCGCCCTCGCCGGCTGGCCGCCTGGCCTTCCCAGAGGTGGCTCGTCGCCCCGCTGCCTGCGCTACAGCAGCGCCTCAATATCCGGCCGCCGCGCCGCGCCGCCCCGGGCGCCGCGTGTCCTGCGAGGCGGCTCCCGGCAAATGAAGTGGCGTGGCGCGCAGTTAGGGGGCGCCGCCTGGGGGATGGACACCGGTCGCCCCCCACTCCTCCTCCCTTCCCTCTCCCGCCATCCCACCCTTCCCCATTCTTCTGCTTCGTCGCCTGCGATTCGGCCAGCCGCTGCCTCCGTTCCGCTCCTTAAGTTCCTTTTTACAGTACTCACGAGGCGTCTGCTTGTAAATAGTAAGTAATATGAGTCAAATAGGATAACAGGAATTTTAGATAAGACATTGTCACCAACATGAGAAACTCTGTGTCACTAATTTCCAAAGCACGGAGAAACTGAATGAACATTACGCAGTTTGCGACAATGCGAGAGTATTATTTTTGTGATACCCAGGAACTCGGGAAGAATCCAAACAGTGATTCTATTTTGCCTGGAAAGGGTATTTGCAAACGGCGACACAGCTAAAGCGAGATAGTCATGACAGATACCGCTCGCCAATAATATTTGCAATAATTCACGTGATGCGTTATGGGTCAGAAATTTGTTATGTTCTTCACAGCAAATATGCTCACATGTAAAAATCTGCTGGATTCATTTTATGCATATACTATACTACGTTATAGCTATGCTATGCTAAATATAGCATAGCCTGAAGAATATGATAGGTAGAAGAACATGATGAGCGTTAAGGGCATAAATTTATAGCTAATTTACCTTTGAAAATAGATTTTATTATATTGGATTTATATATTTATTTATTATATTTTGTCACCAAAACTATGAAAAAAAACAGCTCTATTTTTCTGCATTCAAAATTCGACTAGAATATGGCGATAATATAGAGATCACAGAATAATGAAAACGTACAGAATCCACTTCTCCCCGTAGCTCATCACACACAGTTTTTAACTGTTTTTGACTGTAAATAAATAAACTTTACTATACTACTATACTATGTTATTGCAATATTTCAAAGGATTTTCTTTAAAATATTTCGTTTACTTGCCGTGTCAAGAGAATATTTTTTCGTGTTCTTGAGCAGTGTACGTACCAATTTTTCGAAAATCCTTTGTGTGGTTTTCTTCATCACCATTTTTGCTTCTACATGGCAATAGTTTTAAATAAAACCTCACGAGTCATACACACGAGTTCCGTTCAAACGGTGTGGGTTGATATTCTATCTCACTCATGATTGTTTGTGCTCGTCACTTCACTTTTCATAATCCTCCCACCATTATATAAAAGTTCACTTCTACTTCATTCCACAAAACCTATGAATCATAGGAAATGGCTCTCGAAGTTATTTCTCATAACTAAATGTGAACCAAATAATAATACTACGCTGGAAAAAATACGAGGCTAGGCGCTGAAACGGCAGAATCTGTTCGCGTGGCCTGGAGTTGGTCCAAATCGAAAAAATGCAGTTTTGTTATTGGCAAAGAAACGAAACAAAAGAGGTATTTAATCACTCCAGATTAAATATTATGGTTATTGTTATTACTATCATAATATTACGTATAATCTGACCAAGCGGAGTGTAGGACGGCGATGAGGGCAGCACTGCGGTTTGGTTTGCTTTGGAGAGAGACAGAGCTATTGAGATACTCAGTGCAACTGAAAACAGAAGCACTGATCTAGACCAAGGCCTGAAGACGTATGTACGGCCCTCTTGAAATGCCATCTTATGTTCAAGAATACCCGTGACTGTCCATTTAAAAGAGATGGAAAATGGCGACGCGTTTTATAATTATAGTAACATATTGAACGATATGAATAATAGAAGTACCGGGAGAGATGGCTCAGTGCATTAACCTGAGGTCACTGCAGTCCCTCTGATCGGGAGGTCCTAGGACTCCACTCCCCACGGCGGTAGGATTTTCGGTACTGGCTTGTCAGCTAGGTCGAATTCAGTCGCTGTCTGGAGGAGAATTCTAGCGGCCGACTGCTCTGATCGGTAGTTTTCCGTGGTTTCTCCGATCAGTACCAGGCGAATGCCGGAGCAGTACCCTAACAAACGGGCCACGGACCGCGGGCGATCTTTCCTTCCTCTTTCATGTTCTATCCTCTCCTATCACACACACACTTTCACTAACATGCACTACACTATCACAAATGCCGGGAGACCGGTCGGGAGCTTACAGCTTGTCCCGGCTGGGGCGGTGCCCCGCTGATGGGAGATACCTGGTTGAGGGGAAACCCCGCTAGTCGACGGTAGGTCGGCGCCAGCGAGGAAAGGATCAACGCCACCTCACGAGAAAATTACCCTACACTTACGGGACTAATGGCCTAAGTAGCTGACGCGCCCGGAAACACGAATCAATCAATCAATAATAGAAGTAGTTTGAATCCCTTAAAGTAACTACATATTCCAGTCATGCTACAGAACAAATTATACAACATAGGTACACGTCATTCCTTTGGATGAAAATTATCCATAAATTTCTTCTTTAATTTCCAGATTACCATAAAATACAACGTAATATATGTTTCAAATCGTTAACGAGAGATCAAATTATTCGGTCCTTTCTGAGTGATTAACATGATACTTCTACGAAAAAATTGTCTGAAGAAAAACTGATTAATTAGCGTTACTTTCTACGTTACGCAAATACGTTCTATTACTTTGGAACAGGAGCATGAATGCACCAAACTACACCGCCCTGCGCTAACGTTTTTCGCAACTGTCGCCGTTGTTAGTTCTCGGATGCGCTGTTCTCTCTTCAGTCTGCACTTCGCTTAGTCGTGTTTGTGTGTTGAATTCATCCTTTCCTATGCTTTTTACTCTTTTGTGATTTCACACCTTTTTTTGTTCATTATCGATTTAATTACAGAAAAGTATGTCACAAGAAAGTAATTTTCTTGTCATTTCATTGCTTGATAACTTATTTAACTTATCCCACTTAACTGATTCTAAAAAAGCGAGTAATCAAAAAAGATAATACATACCAATATTTGACTTGCATATTTGTTGACTGGAAAGTATATTTTTCATGTTGGGGTGAGATAATACTTCTGCAGATTACTTCTAGGACGTGAACGAAAATGACACTATATTTCAGTTACCTTAGGCAAAGCCAATATATTGTAATTATTTAGTAAGCTAAATAATATTGACGATTGATACAACAATTTGTGCAATGCTGATCATTAATTAAAAAGTATCGTTCATTAACAAATTGAAGTTTGTTCTTTAAAATGATTACACTGTTTTGTGCAACCTGAATTCACAAACGTAACATTATTTATTGATCTCCACATATTTCGTAATTGTGTCGATCTCGTTGGAAACACGCCATTTCCTCCAAATTTATTTATGAACTGAGCGAGGACACTATTGATGTAATGTGTAAATATAATGGGCGAGAGTACTAAAATTGTCTGAATTTATATTCCTTCCGGTATATAAATGAATGAATAATAATTAAAATTCATTATATTAAAAAAGAAAAAAATACTTTAATTTAAACATATTGCTTGTGGAGGAAGCGATTCATATTAACGTTGTTGATACATATTTTATCATATATTTTCAAGTTTAATGTAATGGAAGAAGCTGATTCAATACACGTGCTATTATAGGCGGTTGTAGAAATGAGGGTGAAACAGTCCCATCATGTCATCTTCATGACTTGAAACATTTATACATATTTTAGAAGGAGACATAGCAGTTAATATAAAAAAATTGCAGTCTTGACATAAATCGTCGGTGATAATTTTAGAATAATATTACTCGGTAATCTTTTTTTGGAAACTTTCACCATTTCCTCACCACCATGAATTTTGAATAGTCTTAAATAAAACATCAATTATTACTTAAATTTTGTATCAGCTAAAAGTTCAGGTTGACCTTCCGTAATGCCTTCAAATATTTTTGAAGAAATCATATTGCAACGACTATACAAAATATTTTAGTGACTGTTTTAAAAGTGTCAGAATCACGACACGAATTAAAAGAACGAGAAACATCAATTGCGTTTATTTGATTTCTCAAATTTTGTAGTTCTTTGTGGAACTCAAATGTTCAAAAATTTGTACTACATGGTCTTATTTCAAAATCTATGCTTGAGAAACAGATTTAATTAAGGAAAAGAATAAATATCTTCTTAATTGTAGTTGTAGAAATATACTGTAATCGGTTTCCCTACCTGCTCCTTTCTCACCATCAACTAACTCAATATCATGAGTGTGCGTGCGCGAGTTGCAATACGGGCGTTCCCCTTTCGCACCAGCTAGCTTTCTTAATTTATTTACCAATCAACTCGTCAAGACACAATATAAAACATGAACCCACGGTTGCCGTACTTCCATTCCGGCATACACACACACATAACGCCCATAACGTATTTACTTTTCAAATAATTTAAAATGCCCGATTTTCTAAAAAAAAAAAAAAAAAAAAAAAAAAAAAAAAAAAAAAAGATAATACAAAATTACAGAAAATTTGTTTCCAAGGTGAGTCGTGACCGGTTCCGTACGGGTAAGCCATGAACTGTAGCTTAAATTTGCAGTGCATCCAGGTTCCTAACTACTGAAATAATGACACATTAGTGTGAGAGAACAAAAAACCCGGTTGGCTGCCTCACCTTCCGACATTTAATTTATTCACCAAAAGAATCTTTTCCTATTTGGATCCACTTGTGATCTGCTTTTAAAGCAGCCCATCACTTGCACTTGCACACATAAATAAAAAAAATCCTGAAACATATGTATTACACTGACAAAACAAAATATACCAGCCATCAAAATATATACACAACAATAATCAATCATTTCTCCTTGGAATTCCTTTCTTTTCACTTTTGCACGTGCTTTATTTTAAAATTGAATTAATATTTCTAGATTTTATTCTGATAAATGTAAATTCTGCCCATTAATTTTTAAAAATTCTGAATGATATTTGAATACTATTGAAAAAATACTGCACATTTTTAATATATTAATGTTTTTTCATGGCCATTCATTTAACGAGTACTACTGAACAATCTTGGTCTTGGATCATCATTGATGTATCGCCAAGAAATTCTCTATGGTGAAAAAACACGCGTACACTTCCCTTTTTTTGCTGCTGTCGTCTGCTTGATGTCCAGACACCACATCACATCTCCTGGGCTCCGAACCACTTCCCGCCCCCTAGCATACGCGATCACTGCATGGACGTGCACGTTATCACGCGTTCCCTGTCGTCGCTGGGTTCAAATCACAAGCAATCCTCTAATATATGACGCGCTCCGTGCGCGGCGAATCGACTCAGTTTTTTACACTAGAATTACTATTGACGCGACTTCTCTATTTTATCGCAAAAATCTAAACTTTGAAATTCGCGCACTGCCATATTTTCAAAATATCGATACTGTTCCAACTTTACGTTGATTCGTAACTAGAACTTGTTAAAACAAATTCAACTTCAAAACTTAAAGTTCAAACACGAAACGTTCTCTCACATCCTTTTTTTACATGCAGCTACACCTTCACACAATCACTGCTATTCTGCTACTGTGTCATTGTTGTGTTTCGTAGGTTATATAATTTCGATCAAAACAGACCACTTCCGCTGCCTTTCTTGTTAATTATCACCATACTAAGAAAAATTCTTGTTTTCCGTAATTTTCACTTTATAACTCTCCCACAGTGTTCAAAAATTGCCATTCTATTCCAATGTCTCACTTTAGTTTCCAAAACGCGCATTTTCGGCCCCATTACGCCGAAAAACGTTTAATTCTATCTCACGCACTTGTGCAATTACACGTCAGTTGTTCTCCCTTCTCGTTTTGTAACATGAAAATTATGAAAAATAAACTTCTATGGCCACCTGCAAGTCTTTTACTATTTTCATCAATTTGCCGCCATTCAGATACACCGACCTGTAATTACCATTACGGCACAATTTACGGGTTTCACTTAAAATCTTGAAAATGTTTATTTTTCCCGTATATGGCGTTGAAGCTCACTTATGCATTTTATTAAAACTGTTCTAATAACACAACCCGTGGTTCGATTTCAACGAAACAAACACTGTTATTCTTCTTAAATCAGTGGCCATCTAATTGTCATTCAATTATGTTCAATTATGTTATTATATTGTTATTCATTAATGTTCAATTATGTTTATTTTTGCGCGTTTTAATAAACTAAAAGTATTGTTCAATGCGGCTATCTTTTGTTTTTTTCTATACCCTTTTTACCACATATGGCCATCGTTTTGCTATAGTCTGTTCCGTGTAAGTTGAGGCTTCTTTAATAACTTAGAATTGCCGTAATTCATAGTAAATCAACTGTAACTGATCCTGAATCATTACAGTAGCAAAAAAATGAAGTTTTGCAATTTTCGAAAAATTAGATTTTTAAACGTAAATGAGACCTAAACCAATCTCTTAAACGTCCTTCACTCAATCAAACAAAATCATTTAATCAGAAACGATGGGGCCATTTTTTTGAACACTTTTGAAAATATTCCAGGGGCTTTATGCAAAGTACTCGCAAAATATTGATTTCAAATTGAAGAGACCGCGACATCAGCCTGATCGATAGGGAAATATCAATTTTGGAGAAAATCGTCTGAACGGTTTAGCAGCTAGCGTTGTTCACAGCCGTCTGCCGTCACTGGCCGTCACTGACCGTCAATGACCGTCACTGACCGTCATTGACCATTGCCGTCACTGACCGTCATTGACCATTGCCGTCACTGACCGTCATTGACCATTGCCGTCACTGACAGCCGTCTGACATCATTCGAATTTTCGGTATCAAGGACCCACAAAACACGGATTTTGACTAAACCACATGTTAGATGTTCTTTTTCTAAATTTACCAACTGGATATCTCCACTTTTTCGTTACCAGGACTCTGTAATAAAGAGTTTTTCCGTCGAAAATAAACCGTTTTTTTTTCGCGCAGCGTTACATAACTTTATCACTACCGCTGAACCGGTAGCGAGAAAGTAAAAATACGCAATTAAATTTTCTATTTTCAAACCCTTTTTCTGCTGGCGTCGAGGACTGAACTGAAGGGTTGTGAGCAGCCTCGAGAGGAGAGTCTGTGCCAGAGCGATCCCTCTGGCGGGTTCTGCGCGCGGCCTCTTCTTGCGATCGCCAGTGAAATATGGCTAACTGCGTCGAAGCACTCGAAAAGTTTCTCCACGGTTTTTAGAGCGCTTTGAATAAAGGATCGTAAATGTCCGATTCCTTCAATAATATAGGCAATATTTTATTTCGTGTCCATGCTTTAAGACGGCTTTGTGTTACAGCAATAACGGAAGTTATTTGATAGAATACGATCGGTTTTATTTGAATTGTTTCTCTTGCAGAGATGAACTATGGGTTGATATTTACTCTGAAGAGACAGTGATATTATACTACATCAGAACAATAAAAGGGTTTGTAAAATCGAACTACTGTAATAGTAGAACTTTGTGTTTCATTTTGTTCGCAAATATTTCTGTTCTACTGTGTGCAATCTGAATTTGAATGAAACATGCGCGCATATATATCACAACAACTAATTTTCCTGAAATGAATTTCAGTGTGACGTATTACATATCTTAAATATTTATGACGGCACAATCAAAATATAAGTTAGGAAATGTACATAAATTATTGCTTATTGTTACAATAATTAATATTGTCGTTTCATAAAGGAGTGTTTATGTAATATTATGTCAAACTTTGTAATTGATAGATATTTGAATAACATGACGTAATTACACACATCAAAATTATTCTCGCGGAACGAGAAACTGTCAATAATCCTTACTGATATATATATATATATATATATATATATATATATATATATATATATCGGACTTAAATATTTAGAGTGTAAATTTCGAAGAAACAAATAGAGCAAAAATGATGTCTGGACAAACCAGTAAATATCAAATTACCTTCTGGACAACGTGATCTTGAAAAACTAAATAACATTTTCAGGGATGTTGAAAGTTATATTTTGAATAATATATGGTAATTTCACCTCAAGACACAAAGCAATGGCACTTTCCAAAGGAAATTAACGTTGAACGATCCAAGTAAGAATAACAGGTGCAAAGTTATTTGCCCTTCTGAGACCCGCGATTCCTCTCTTACTCCTAACTTTACGTACGTATTCAACAATCTTTTCCGGCCGCGGCCTGAGTTGCGTATTACTATTTATCATTTCTCCCCTTAAGTTTCAGAATAGAAATCGCTCATTAGTATAAGACAAATTTCTAACACGTAGGTCGACAGAGTTGCCCATACGGGATTTCAAATTGTGAAATTTACATAGGATTTCGCGTCTCTCCGGCCTTATTCCCAAGAAGTTACAACTCCCAGTGACGTTCTAGGACATTTCACCCGTGGAGAACGTCTATCTTGGAGTATCAGCCCTGCTCGAAACGGGTTACATTCGTGTGACATGGCGGTAGTCAGATGATTTCACAATGCTCTCAGACACATACAGAAGTATAGACAATCACATTGCCATTTGTTGTTGTGAACATACATTAGAAAAGCATTTCTGTCACGCGACAAATAAAATTGTGTTATCCGATAACATTTCTTTTACAAAAAAATAATTGCCATAACTTCTGGCAACAACCTTCGTAGCTCCGTTCCAGATCCATTAGTTCCACGCCATCTTGTTTGATTTAACATAATTCTCACTTCTATTTTAATTCCGACGTTTAGCAACTACCTTCTTTAACAATCCATTCTCTGTATTTAATTAATTGTTGCTGTACGTGTACACACCTTCAGTTACTCTTTTCACTAATTCAACAACTCAACCACGAATTATTTCCACGACAAAAGCTGCGCTAGCGACTCACGTCCGACGTACACCATTGCCGAGCACCTTTTCCTCTTGCAAATCATATTGTCCGCCTTTCAACTGTCTCTTCTTGACCAAAAGTTTGTCAATTCCGTCTCCAATAGCTTTTGTGCAGTATGCTTATGGGTCGTGCACACCGCTTATTCCCATTGGCTATCACACAGTACACTTATTATTAGGGAGCGGATTTTTATGCCCTAAAAATATTGAAATATACCCTTAAAAATATGCATTTATGACCTACAAAGTCTGAAATATGCCCTTTGATATGCACTTAAAATTAACAATATTTCATTTCTTCTGCAAACCTGTCTTGACAAAATTATTTTTTGCTTGAAATGAAAAGAGAGATTTTTTGTGCAAAATAAATATACTCTATCCTACTTCGCGAGAGGAATAATCGAAGTAAATATTCACCTTAGTGAAGTACAATGTATGTCTTGTTGAATTTCTTCTAACTGATTTAAAAAATATGTTCTTAAGAAATATCCCACATTTTCCCGAGTATTTTATCATCTACAGAAAACAAAACGCGAACTGACTGGCTCTTTCGAATCAATGAATGCTCACAATTACATCAAATTCTTTGAAAAGATGAAAAGTTTTATAGATTATTCTCTTTTGTAACGAAATATGTAAAATATGCGCTTATAATTACACGAATATGCTGCACTAACAGGAAAAATCAACCAAATAAGCACTAACATATTAATCTATTTAGCATCAAATTATAAGCAAATGTCGAGAAATTTCACTTAGCTTTACATTGAACCAACGGACAAAAACATGCAAAATCATAGAAATCCGCTCCCTACTTATTATATTGTTTTCTTTTTAATAATCCGCCTTTTTTCTATTTATCATTGTACATTCCTAAACATGAAAATTTTGCACGTGTCCCTACAAAAAAACTTAGACACTTTATTCTACATGTCATAACGTGGTCACTTCCTATTTTGACCCAGCCTCAATTCACAAATTTGCGTTTTCCTCCGTGGGTACCGGAAAAAGTAATTTAGACCTATCCGCAGACCATCGATTAGCTATAAGTGTAACTTTTTGGATGGTTTAGAATAAAAAATTGTCACGAAACTACTTCGCAGAAACAAATCGTTTGTCAGCAAAATGAAATAAAGAGACATATAAGGTTCTATGGTTAGTCTCAAAATCAATGTTTTCACTGAAACTCCCCTTTTCCTAGGCGATAATAAAATTTATTATCATCATCATTATTATTATCATTATTATTAATATTATAATAATAATAATAATTATTATTATTATTTAAATAAAAAGAAGAGGACGGAGAATTTTTTTTCACATATGAAATGTTTCACTCTGTATAGAATCGGCAAAAAATTCAATTTTTCCCTGATTCGGACCTTTTCCTGCATCATTTGACTAGTCTGAAGAGGAAAGGTGACGAATACGTGACCTTCGCGTAAGGTCGGGAAGGGGGAGCAAAGTGATCTAGGAAACACATAGGAAAACGTGGAAAATTAAATAAAAATCGAAGGGAAGGTGAAAATGTAAAACAAAACCATTAATCGAGTAGAAGATCCAGGAACGATTAAGAAATAAATTAAATTAAGAAAGTAAAGTCTTGAGATAGTGATAAATGAATGAAGGAAGCGAAGAGATAAACGTGCGAGCAAATGAGAAGGGCACAAAGATGTAATTGAAAGTATTCTGAAAATTCGTCTTAAAATAACCGCAACAAGCTCAACAGCACGGCCTTGCAGGAATTTGAAGAAAGACCGATGTCCTTGAGTGGTCTCATAAGTGAATACTGGCAATAATGGTAATACTCGAGCACATTCGCGAAATAACAAAGGACATGCAATACAAGTCGTCAGTTATTTTTGGAGACGCCTTTGCAACGCGTTCACAACAGTCGCTCCAAAAGACAAGCGCCATACAACCCTGAGCGCCATCGGCTTCTCTTGCCAGTGATTCTGTGGTTGCCGCGCCATCTCGCAGCTAAATGCCGTTTGCTTGCGTTGACTGCGTGAATATTCGCGGACATCCAGTGGGCAAGACGATCGTGCCCAATGGACTCTTGTGTAGAGCATTCAGTTCGTTGCCTAGTGGAAGACGATGAGATAGTTATAATGCTTCATGCAATCGCTATCAGACTCTAATGGCATTCCTAATTCACCAGCAACTACACGCGATGAGCTATACCAACAACGTTATAATGGTCTTTCCTCAGCGTTGAATCAAGGGTTATAAACCAAAAATCATTCACCCAAGCACATATACCAAGAACTGAACTATATACTCATGTATAAGAATTTACTATATTCATTAGTCTATTAATAGTGTGCCTGATTATGAAAAATTGAATAATTTGATATTCTGAAATTACCATGCATTGCGATTTTATCTCAATTTCATTGGTTCAAGAAGCTCAAATATTGTATATTTAATACTTCAATAAACTTCAATGAACATTTAATAAACGAAAATATATATTCAGGCAAATTAAAAATTATTGCAAATTGTTAATTGTACGCTAGACTTAGAAAAGAAATTGTTTTGGCTTGACTTTAACTTTCCATCATTAAGTTAAATAAAATGTACTGCATTAAATAAATGTACTGCATTTCTCACCATCTACTCGAGTTTATTAAACGTGCAAAAATTACAATTTTATTTCAATAATCAATATTTCTAGCAAATAAAAATGGCGTAAGAGACAGCTCTTAAATAACAATGCAAGTTCCTTTAATGTAATTACCATCAAGCGTAATTAAAAAAACAGAAATTGCCTCATGTATACACATGAGTTGAGAGCTACAAGTACTTTCAAAGTTTATCAACAGTATTCAATATCTCTCACAGTAAGTGGTTAAAAGAGCTTTAACATCACTAGTCCAAAATAATGCGTCGCCTTACACGTCTTCTTTCTGATTCGAACAGTCTCTTTGCTAACACCCGCAATTCACCTCCTCCTGGATTTTCCAACAGCCGTCTCCATTTCCACGCGTCGCCTCCACTCTCCAACAACACCCAACAAACTTGGCGGGCCTTGTCACCGTTTGGACAGACTCTTTAATCTTAAAGTGCGGAAGCTCTTGCGGTTGCAATGCAGCATCCTCGTCGGGCGGGCGGGCGGGAGGGAGGGGGCCCACGCCTGCACGGTTGGCTGGCGGACCACAATGCCTCCGCCCTGATAAGCCCCGGTCATTAGCGCAGCCACCGCCCCCGCCCGCCGCCCCCCTCGCCTCCGCCCGCCCCGCCCGGCCGCTCCGCGTGCAAGAAGCCCGCGCTGCTCTCGCAGGAATTAAAACGCGCTTACGGCCTCGTAATTACTCTATTATCGAGTGGACGCGGCCTCTCTCGTGACCTGCGAGTTGAAGACTGCGCGCGTCTCGGGAGAAGTTCTCGCAAAGAAATGCCTGTAACGGTAAGAAATGTGAATATCTGATCTCTCGTGACCTGCGAGTTGAAGAGTGCGTGCGTCTCGGGAGAAGTTCTCGCAAAGAAATGCCTGTAAGTGTTCGGTAAGAAATGTGAATATCTGATCTCTCGTGACCTGCGAGTTGAAGAGTGCGCGCGTCTCGGGAGAAGTTCTCGCAAAGAAAGGCTGTAAGTGTTCGGTAAGAAATGTGAATATCTGAGAGTACAACTTCCGCTACGTAATCGTGTTGCCTGAAATTCTTTTTGAAAATTTGAATCCGTTGAGAACCGAACGGCATTCTAATTTACGAGGGTTGTACCAAAAGTAAGGTTCCCATATATTTTACAAATAGAAAACATTATTTATTGTCATTAATTTATATATCGTTTAAAAGCTTTCACTGTTGTCTAGTCTCCATTTTTTCGACACACTTTTGAAGACGGTGCTCCAGCTTTTGTATTCATAAGTCGAAGAGTCTCCCACCAATCCTTCGAGGAAGTGTGTTACCTCTGCTCGGACTTCATCGTCGGTCTTGAAGTGTTCGCCACCTAAGTGTTCCTATAGCTTAGAGAAGAAGTGATAATCGCTGAGGGCTAAATCCGACCTGTACGGGGGACGGGGCATAACGGTCCACCCAAATTTCTTCAAAAGCTCCTGCGTTGGACGAGTGACGTGGGGTCGAGCGTTGTCATGAAGAACCAGTACTCCCTCCGTCAGTCATCCTCTCCGGCGATTCTAGATTGCTCCTTCTGGATTGCGGTAACCTCCTTGCGTGGAGAAATCGGATTACTGTTCGAACCGCGAACACTGAGCGACTTAGCGAATCGCAGACGGGCGGGCTCGAGAGTGGGGGAACCACTGCGCACGGCACTGTTGTCGGATTTAGCCCAGCACTTTCCTTCGAAGCTGTAGCTCATTGGAAACCTTACTTTTGGTACAACACTTGTATTACTTTGAGATTACATTAACGGGTGAAATTCTCCGAAGATGATCTAAGATCTAGATTCGTGATACACGTGATAACATCGATTAGAGAGAGAGCGCGACCGAAGGAAGTTCTTTGCCCTCCGGGAGACGCGGCATCCAAGGCACAGGTGCCAACATTTCGGGCGAAATGCAGATGCGGGGGCATGATGGAGGAAGGTTGCGTAATGGCGGCCGAAACGTTGGCACCCGTGTCTAGGACGCGGCGTCTTCCGGACAGCCAAGCAGTTACCGAGCAGAGAGGTGACCTTCGACTGAAGAGACCTAACGCCTCTTGCGCTTGAAGAAGCCGCTTCAATTGTTATTCGACTAAAAATTTAAATATTTATGAGTAGACCTTCAGCAGAAAATTACCTTGTCTAAAACTCTTCCTGAACTTATAAAGCAAACTATATAATTAAAATGGATCGCATGAATTATTGCTTACAGGACACGTCGATGATAGTAAGTGTACAACTTATTGTATACTTCGACACCCAACCAGAAAGAGAGAATATCTAAAAAGCTAAATGGCATTCATGTATATGTTACTATCAGCGCGAATCCCGTGTGCGTTCACTTTAGTGAAAATATTATATGGGGGGCGCACACCCTTTCGTGATCTTGAGGTAGAATATTATGCGCGTTTGCACTGTTTGGGAGACGTTTTTGGAGACGAAATCTCAATTAATTGTGCAAATGAAATGCGTTCGCTCTTTCTGAAGAATTGAAATAACTGTGATTTGTGTACTAAGCTTAAAACAGGAATGAATTTCCTAGAAGCTCAACTTTTTATATATCAACTTATACGCTAATCGGACGCAAATTTCTTGCGTGTTATTTTGTGGAACTATTATCGAGTGAGCAAAGGCTTTCTTGCAATCTCCAAAATAATTGGCGCGCACTTCCTTTACGAGAGAAAGTTCTGGAGAAAAAATCAAATGATAAATGAAAATCCGTTTAGAAAGATTTGAAGCAAGGAAGAAAGTTCCACAAATGTAATTCTTGACATATAAAGTTATTAGTAAAACACGAATCTTACGTTTTAACCTATTTTATCCCTCAGTTCTTAACGCCAGTTTCTAAACATACATATCAGTTTAAATCATTTCCGAACCAAATATGTATTCTACTGACTAAAAGAAGAATTTTATTTCAAAATTTGAGTCAGTGTTATTTAATGAATTTCTGCGTCCGTCATCTTCAAGGTCAAACCATGAGAGTGTATAATTATTCTTTTAGATTTTGACAGTGCATGAAGTTCAGTAGCCAGGAGAATGCTACATTTCTTACATATTCGTAACATTGGGCAGTGAAATAACTAGTGACCACCGACCAGGATACGCGACTGTTTCCAGAGGCCGAGCCAGATCGACCATCTCGCACTTGGGACTAGGAGAGGGAGAAAGGTTGCAATACCACAGTCGAAACCAGTGTTGAAGGGCGGGATTGGTACATTTCTACCCGTAATACAATACGGAATTAATTTCGATAAGTTTTACGAAAAAATTTAATTTATATGATTAAACTAATTCCTTTCAAATTTGCTTATTAATGATACGTTACTTTCAATTAATGAGCTAAATAGTATTCCCAAAATTATTTTTCCACATTTCACTTAAATCATTTGAAAACATAGTTAAGCTCAGATTTAACATTTTTGTTTTATTTTTGGTAACTAAGTCGCAGTAGTGTTTTTGGCATTAACAGTATAGAATTCATTACAAAGTAAATGTCATCACGGATTGGGAAAGTTGTGCATTTTTTTAAAGATAAAATCTCTTTTCCACATTGGTATGATTAAATAATTGCTAGGAATCAACGAAGTTTTGTTTAGAATTCACCCTCTGTGTTGGCAATAACTGCACCCTTCACCCTTCTCCAGTTCGTTTCATCTGTTGTCACCAACTCTACCTTACCTGAACATCGTCGTTCGTCCTCACATTTCTGTCCTTCCCGCATCCTCTCAAATCTCTTAGGCTTCCGCTTTATTCACAAATTTACTCTTCCCTCCCGTCTCTCGCCGTTTTCTGCTGGTGACAGTTCCTCCAACCTCATTTTCCTTTTTCTGCTTTTGTTTCGTCTTTTGATCGTGACTTCGCCACTTCTGACAGCCGTCCCTTTCCCTATTGTTTCCATCAACGCATCTGTCACAGTCTCTTCGATCGCTCCCACAGCGTTGCCTCTTGCTCCAGCGTCACCCACTCCACCACTGTTCTCAAGTTATACAACGCCTCGGCCCACTGGAGTTTCCCTATCGCCTTTCCCAGGCACCATCCACCGCTCTCGGCCCTTTGACAATTACGCTCGGGCGACACAAATGCCCACAAATCTCTGATAAAAAATTAGCACTCCCTGAATTACTGAGGACCGACGGAACTAATTTATTACAGAATTAATTTAATAATAAATAACGACACTTCATCTGTAAAATCGAAAGTTTTCTTTTAAACCCGGCTCTATTTTATCAAAAGTTGATACGCCGACGCTAAGTCTGGCTCTGAGCAGCAAACGCCGTGCCATCAATTTAATTAAATTGAACTGAATGTACACTCATTGAATAAATACTTCGCCTACGCCAAGGGGCTCTCCGTCAATTCTCGTTAGTTAAAACCGCCCACGTCCTTCCCGGCTGCGGGGCTTTTGTTTCCAGAAAGTGCCTGCCCTCGTGACCGGCAGACGGGGAAGTGCCGATGCTTTTATCTTCTCCGTATTTGCTTGATGGGAACATTTCGCTGCAGCGTTGACGCCTGTTGTGGATAGGACGTTTTTTTACACAGATGAGAATAGTAATAAGAACAGGATTTAATCATTTTAAAAATACTACAAATAAGTAATATTTCTTTGTACTCTCTTAACTAGACTAAGGGAAGTTTTTCCATTAAGAAAAACGTGCCATTATGTCATTTTAAGAACTAGGTGATAAAGCGATTATTAGAGGAAAGTACTCAAATGAGGGCCCGTTTCCTAATCCAGCCCCTTGATTTGCTGCTCTGTAGAATGATGTTGCCAATTGGAATCATACTAAAATTGTAGTTCATTGTAAGACCGCGGCCCAGCCACGTGGTAGTGTCCTCATCTTCACTTCTTGCCTAACAGTCCGCTGTTAACGCAAAAAGTGAAAAGCAAATTTTTTTCAAGTGCTTAGTTGCCCAATTTCGACACTTCATCAGTAAGTCTTCTAACCATTATATAATTTTAAAGGGGATATTACAAGCTATTGATGTAGGTTAATTTAATTTATTTTATTTTACTTAATATAATTTATTTTAATTTTTTATGTTATTTGCGTTTGAAATATAAACACGCTGGTACCTAAACCGATTCCTCCAAAGTTTCCTAACGCAGGCCTCCAATTTTTAGTCTTTTAAAATAAAAACAAGAGTTTTGGATCCCCTTATACCTTACGAGGTTCATGAAACGCAAGAAGCCTATCATTTTGAGAGGACAGGTAGAAGAATGAAAACAAGACACAATTTCAAAATTTAATTCGAGAGAAGTCGAAAAGAGAGATATTTAAGAGAATTCTGATGTTAAACCAAAACAAAAGAAATATTTCACCTCCGGCAAGGAATCAACGATGTCCTCTGGCCCTTCCGAATTGGAAGTTCTACCAAGAATATCTTCCCTCCCAGGTAAATAAGATACAAAGTGCTTGTTTCGCAGTGTAAATATTTTAGAGGGCTGCAGGAGAACTATGGATGATGTTTCTGGACTCGGAAAAAGATCCGTGTATATATATATATATATATATATATATATATATATATATATATATATATATATATACGTTGGTTGTTGCACTAGAATATACAGACTATGTGCAAGACATTTAAGACAATTTCTTATGTATAAGATGTTAAACTTGTACTTTTGAAAAAACATATTCACTGCAACATATTTGTAGTTATGTCATTTATTTTTCCCCATTTCTTAACATGTTAGCGGGGGCTCCCATTAGGAAATTTTTTTAAATATCACAAAATTTCACAAAAATTTCGTAATGCTTACGAAAATATTTAATTCTTGAACTACTTGGCCAATAATTTTAAGAAGAGTACAACTTCTTTATAACTAAGGTATGCATTACAGATGTTTTCATTTAATTGTGCAGAAAATTAGATTTAAAATACTCTAAAACAAAATGGGAGTCCACGTTTGAGTACTTTTCTCCTATAAATGTTTCGACCGATTTGTATAAATAAATGTAATTAAATAAGAATATCTTAAAAGTGTTTTATCATAAAATAGTTTAAGTACTGTACATATTACTTTTAAAAAGTACCACAATCAATATGTTTGTATAACCTGGAATAATATTTGGAATGTTTTGAAATGCTGCTGCACCAAAGCGATTTTTGTAGAGAAAAGCTGGTATTGAGGGCTATGATGCTGAAAACTGATAATTCTCACTCCTATATGTATTAAATAACTCTAATAAATTGTATAGTCAGAATCCACGTTTTGCGGGTCCTTGACTCCGAAAAATTGGTTTACCGCAAAAACGTCTGTCAACAACGCTAGCGGCTAAACCATAGGCAGGATTTTCATCACATATGATATTCTAAAATTGATCTTACTCAAGTCACGGCCCTTTAAATTTGAAATGGATATTTTGATTTGCGGGAGGGGGGTACTTGTTATTAATCTCAATATTTTCGGAATGTTCCGAAAAATAGTTCCAATTTCTTTCTTTAATATTTTCTCTCGAATAGAACAGAGTTAATAAAAGATGACACAGATCCCATTTTTTAAATTCTTTCAATTTTCCAAATTAGCAAAATTAATTTTTTTCGTCGTTCTACAACACTGAAGGTAAATTGTTTCAGAAATAAAATACGTTCTTCAAAACTAGTCTTTAAATAAGATAATGTACATAAAAGTCTGTAAATAAGATCATGTAAAGAAAATGCAATTTTAAAATTAAGCTTTTCTCAAAAACGTCTCCAGAATGTTTACCTTAATTTTTTCTCGGATGCTGCAAAGTACTCTTATAATATTGAGGCGGATGTAATTTTCTTTGAACTCCCTAATTTTCGTAAATTGCAAAAGTTACAAACAATGTGAGGAAGTATAAGCTGTTGTTACTCTATTAGTTTACATTTCTTTGATTTTCCCGCTAATATTTTTGTGTTAATATCGATCAAGCTTTCGCGAGAATACCAATTAAGCAATGGCAATGTGTAAAACGTCGACTTTCATAATTAATCCACGGAATTGAAGAAAACTGTTATATGCTTCATAGCATACATTCAAAAGTCGAAAACATGTTTCGGCCCAATTTCCGGATAAATTATAAAATTATTAATAAAAGATTATTTTTATTAGCTTGTCCTATAAATGCAAAATTAAAAGTTTGTGGCCACGAATCTCTTCGAAAACCATTGGCTCTCCATTTTTCAGACATTTAGAAACGTTTTTCCTCCTGCTACTATATATTATTGAGATATAGATTTGTAAAACATAAAATTTACAATATATAATATGAAATTATATACTTCAGTTTTGATGAAACAATTTAAAATCGGATATGAATTGTCATTAACAACTCATTTTTCTGAGTCTCCCATTTTAGGGATCCCACGCAGGCGAAGTAGGCTACCTTTTTCTTCATTTGCATGCTTGTCAGACGGGTTGCATACTCAAGCACATGAAGTATCTCGACATTACTACACGGTTCTGAGACATCGTTTGTGAAAACCCATTAATAATAGAAGAAAACAAATCCTGAAAAGTAATTACTTTTGTGAATTATTTAATTATTAGGTAAAAAACTAACCAAGTAAAATATTCAATGAATCAATTAAACAATACTACATAAAATTAAAGCTTCTAAGTTTTGATTAAAGGTTTAAAAACATTTAATCAAAATCAAAACAAAATAATTAATCGTGCGTACTAATATATAAATGTACAAGGGCGTTGTGTTATAGCACAATAATCTCTTAATGTACTGAATCAATAACGACGAAACTTCTGTGCTAGCTTCCTTTGATTTACAACCATGAATCTTTATACAGCATTTACAAAATAATCACTTTTGTGGTCTTTTTCGTCTACCATCACATCACAAATTCATGATCACAATCAATGCACACTAGTTAAGCTGCGCGCCATCATAAGTTGACGACTAGGATCTACGATAGAGTTCATCAACGTTCAGAATTGCATTTCTATAAGAAAGGAGAGGACTGCTTACTTTTACGAGTGCATTCAATTGTCCGAACGGGAGTGTTCACATTTAAGACACATTTTCTTCACATTTTCGCACGTGAGGACGGTGAGGACACATTTTCTTCACTTTATTCGCAAAAGTAACTTGGATATTGAATTTAATTGCGTCTAGGCGTGAATGTATTAAGTGTACAAGACATATTAAATTATAGGGAAAAGGTCATTTTTCTTATAGATATAGATATATACAGTGCTTGATATTGTCGAGAAAGTATAAAAGAAATTGAATTCCCGTCAGCTATATGGAAAAAAAACATTGGATTTTGGCCAGTCATTCCCTTCACTACAGTGGCACAAAATAAAAGCAATCCAAATGAGAACAAGTCTAATGAATACGATTAATAAATATTATACAGTTATCTTAAATATTTGGAGCATTTTGGAACCATTTTGTTCGTAATTTCATTCGTAGAATAAACATATTAAATAACACTCGTGCTTTGCAAATTCTCAGATAAATCCCCTCCTCGCTTGGTAAGTGGGAGATTTGTGGACAATGTCCAAAGAACTCGGGATATTTATTGCCAATGATAAATTCCCCAGAAATCCGAGGTACTTCAGCTATGTATGTGAACTTGAAATTAAATGGATTAAATCTCCTTCCAAAGAACATTTTTTGTTCAACATTTAGATAAGTCCTCAAGCACCACTAAGGACTGATGCTATCACTACTCATATTGGAATTCAATAACGGTTTGTAATTCTCACTGCCTTAAACATTTTGTTTTTTCCTATTTATTTTCATTAAATATTAGTTCCTTTTATGTTTAGTTAATTTTTTATTTTATTATTACTTATATATTTTTATTAGTTTCAAAAATATTAGTGTTTTCTTATCTATTCTCATTACATTTTATTTTTCTTAACGATATTCGAATACATTTCTGCAAGTTGTCAGAAGTGCGGTCGCCAATATTCCAGCATATAATTTTAATAAAGCGTGCGATTGGTCCTTTTCGAATCTTGTGAACGGGGTTCGCGTGGACGCGATCTAATCCGCCGCAACGCCGCCCCGCCGCTGGGAGCAGTGGGCGTGGTTCGCCCAGGGCGTCGCGCCACCGCCCGCCCGCCCTTCGCCAGCCAGCCCGCCCTTCGCCCGCCCGCCCGCCCTCCGACCGCCCGCCCGCCCTTCGCCCGCCCGCCCGCCCTTCGCCCGCCCGCCCGCCCGCCCTTCGCCCGCCCGCCCACCCTTCGCCCGCCCACCCTCCGCCCGCCCTCCGCCCGCTCTCCGCCCGCGCTCCGCCCGCCCTCCGCCCGCCCTCCGCCCGCCCTCCGCCTGCCCTCCGCCCGCCCGCCCTCCGTCCGCCTGCCGCCCTCCGCCCGCCCGTCCTCCGCCCGCCCACCCGTCCTCCGTCCGCCCGCCACCCTCCCTCTGCCCGCAGGGCCGCCCGGCGGTTTGCATACAGAGCGCTTGGCGTCGCCAGCGCCGTCGCGTAACCGGATTTATCATTGCTTTCCAGAGCCTCCTGACCGCTCCGGAATGATACTTTACGCCGAGTCGTTTTTGTTTATTCCCCTCCGGCGCAGTCGTGCTCTCTCGGGCTTGCACTATTCGCTCTCGAGCTTTCCTCGAATCGTCTGAGCCCTTTTTCATATCCCGTATGGAGCAAAACGGTCACATGAACTTTATAAATTCTTTCTTGCTATTGCCTGATCTTGTTCGTACTATTTTGTTATTATGCACGTATGTTGTCATATACCGCTTATGCCGCATCTTTCTCTCACAAAATGTTCTTAACATTTTCTTCGTATCACTTTCGTACCTCTGATCTCGGCAACCATTCATCTTCCCCCAGGTTTTCCTTACCATCGTCCTCTACGTAGATTACATTTCTTTCTTCTCCACTTGCCGTCAATGCCACCCACCCTTCCTTCCCTTCCACCTTTTTCCTTTAATGTTTCTTCGTTTTGGATTTTGTCCATATTAGTTTCCCTTTTCACTTCTCATTCACTAACTCTAATTTGTTTCCTTTTCGCATTCCACCATACGTATTGCATTCCGTCTTTCTCTTTCCCCCCCTGCTCGCCCTCTCACTCTCCGTCGCCTCGTTTCGCCTCACGTAACCGCCTCCGCCGCCGCCTCCGCCGCCGCCGCCTCCGTCGTCGTCGTCGCCGCCGCCGCGCCCTGGGCGCGCTGTCTGCGAATCGACGTCCTTTTGCATATTACATGATATTGGAAGCGATGCTTTTTTGCATCTGTATTCAGCGTTGATTTGGTTCGCGTTCTATCAAAACGCACGCCAAAGTACACACGTCCCCGCAGATCGGATCGCGCGACGGCGAAAAACCCAAGCGACCGGCGGCGCACGGCGGCGCTCGACGCCTCCGCAGTGACGGCGATGGTAGTGGTAGTGGTCGTAGTGGCGAACGCGGCGGCGGTGACGGTAATGGTGAGAGGCGGTGACGGTAACGGGGATGGGAACGGGGATGGGAACGGGGATGGGAACGGGGATGGGAACGGGAACGGGGACGGTAACGGGGATGGGAACGGGGACGAGGATGGGAACGGGAACGGGGACGGTAACGGGGATGGGAACGGGGACGGGGATGGGAACGGGAACGGGGACGGTAACGGGGATGGGAACGGGGACGGGGACGGTAACGGGGATGGGAACGGGGACGGGGATGGGAACGGGAACGTTGACGGGAACGGGGATGGGAACGGGGACGGGGATGGGAACGGGGACGGTGGCGGCTTTGACGGTGACGGCGGTGGCGACGAGGGCGGCAGTGGGGGCAGGGGTGGGGCGGCGGCGGGGGCGGCGTCGAGAGCGGCGACGGGGGCGGCGGCGGGGACGGCGACGGGGGCGGCGGCGGGGACAATTGCGACGGGGACGGTGGAGACGAAGGAGGCAGCGGGGGCGGGGGCGGGGACAATTGCGACGGGGTCGGTAGGGACGAAGGAGGCAGCGGGGGCGGCGGCGGCGGGGGCGGCGGCGGGGACAATTGCGACGGTGTCGGTGGGGACGAAGGAGGCGGCGGGGGCGGCGGCGGAGGGGGCGGCGGAGGGGGCGGCGGCGGGGCGGCGGCGGCGGCGGGGGCGACGGCGGCGGTGGGGGCGGCGGTGGGGGCGGCGGCGGGGGTGGCGGCGGGGGCGGCGACGGGGGCGGTGGCGGGGGCGACGGCGACGCCGGGGGCGACGGCGGGGGCGGCGGCGGTGGAACGCCTACGCCAGGGGACACGACGGAGGGCGCAGATGCGCTGCTCTCGGTTTCCGCTGCCGATCGTCGCTGGCGCTGGCAACAACTTCGCACCAGTGCTGACGTAGCTGCTGGTACTACCATCATCGCAACATCTGTGCTCATTACTACCTTTGTGCATTTAGCTGTACAAGTTTTATTCCTGTTGTCTCACTAACCAAGCAGCTTGGATGGTACTATTGATGTCAGCTTTTCTGTCCCCGGACTCGTCTATGGCCACCGCTATGGCCATCGTCATGGTTATCACAGTAATCACTAATTAGCACATAATCGTCAAAGGCATTGCCACTTCACAGACATTTCTATTGACATTTTCAGTCATTATCACCACTGACAATTGTAATTGACACGCATTAATACGACAAGATTGTCATTATTACAAACAACTCCATTTTCTGTCATCTCGACTTATCTCAATGGTCATTATTTGTAAATCAATCATCATTACATTAGTATTCGTAATTAGTATCAGGATCATTTCATTACCAACCTCCCGTAATATTTTAATGTACACACTAACAGCAAAACCACTAGTTCTTCCTTTCGATCTCTCGTCCATCCACGTGGCAGTCATCGTAACCAAATTTATTTCACGCAATCGCCGTTCTTGCATGGCACTAGTGACACTATCCAGCTCATGCACAATTGAAAATATATTGACAACGTTCATTATTCCTGCGAACTTGCCTCCGCCGCCGCCACCATTTCCCCTTCAGCTTCCACGGCCCCCTTCATCGCCTCCAAGGCCCCCTCCGCCACCTCCATTTCCCCTTCAGCTTCCACCGCCCCCTTCATCGCCTCCAAGGCCCCCTCCGCCGCCTCCATTTCCCCTTCAGCCTCCACCGCCCCCTTCATCGCCACCAAGGCCCCCTCCGCCGCCTCCATTTCCCCTTCAGCCTCCACCGCCCCCTTCATCGCCACCAAGGCCCCCTCCGCCGCCTCCATTTCCCCTTCAGCCTCCACCGCCCCCTTCATCGCCTCCAAGGCCCCCTCCGCCGCCGCCGCCTTCATTTCCCCTTCAGCTTCCACCGCCCCCCTTCATCGCCTCCAAGGCCCCCTCCGCCGCCTCCATTTCCCCTTCAGCTTCCACCGCCCCCTTCATCGCCTCCAAGGCCCCCTCCGCCGCCTCCATTTCCCCTTCAGCCTCCACCGCCCCTTCATCGCCTCCAAGGCCCCCTCCGCCGCCGCCGCCTTCATTTCCCCTTCAGCTTCCACCGCCCCCCTTCATCGCCTCCAAGGCCCCCTCCGCCGCCTCCATTTCCCCTTCAGCTTCCACCGCCCCCTTCATCGCCTCCAAGGCCCTCTCCGCCGCCGTCGCCTCCATTTCCCCTTCAGCTTCCACCGCCCCCTTCATCGCCACCAAGGCCCCCTCCGCCGCCTCCATTTCCCCTTCAGCCTCCACCGCCCCCTTCATCGCCACCAAGGCCCCCTCCGCCGCCTCCATTTCCCCTTCAGCCTCCACCGCCCCCTTCATCGCCACCAAGGCCCCCTCCGCCGCCTCCATTTCCCCTTCAGCCTCCACCGCCCCCTTCATCGCCTCCAAGGCCCCCTCCGCCGCCTCCATTTCCCCTTCAGCCTCCACCGCCCCCTTCATCGCCACCAAGGCCCCCTCCGCCGCCTCCATTTCCCCTTCAGCCTCCACCGCCCCCTTCATCGCCACCAAGGCCCCCTCCGCCGCCTCCATTTCCCCTTCAGCCTCCACCGCCCCCTTCATCGCCTCCAAGGCCCCCTCCGCCGCCTCCATTTCCCCTTCAGCCTCCACCGCCCCCTTCATCGCCACCAAGGCCCCCTCCGCCGCCTCCATTTCCCCTTCAGCCTCCACCGCCCCCTTCATCGCCACCAAGGCCCCCTCCGCCGCCTCCATTTCCCCTTCAGCCTCCACCGCCCCCTTCATCGCCTCCAAGGCCCCCTCCGCCGCCTCCATTTCCCCTTCAGCCTCCACCGCCCCCTTCATCGCCACCAAGGCCCCCTCCGCCGCCTCCATTTCCCCTTCAGCCTCCACCGCCCCCTTCATCGCCACCAAGGCCCCCTCCGCCGCCTCCATTTCCCCTTCAGCCTCCACCGCCCCCTTCATCGCCTCCAAGGCCCCCTCCGCCGCCGCCGGATGCGGGAACTGTCGCTTCCGTTGGCAGAGGGGGGAGGGGGCAGCCGGCGCTGCTGAATAATGGAGCGGGTTTTATTAAGGTTCGCGCCGCCTCCGCCGCCTCTGCATGGCGACGTATCGGCCAAGGATCTGTCGAATTACATCGGAATTGAGCGGAGGTTTTAAAAGTCTTTCGAATTTCGCCCAGATAGAAGGAGAAAGGGGGAAACGAAAGCCAGCAATAGACGACAGGATAGAACGAATCTGAAACGTATACACGCGCCAGCGAATTGACTAGATGAGAAGAGTGATTCGAAATTTGGTGGTTTCGTTTAGGGTTAAGACATTTCTGCAGTTCAATTTTTTCGGGAAAGAAGAGCAATATCGGTGTTCTTCACAAATATGCAAACAAGACACAAATGAATTTAACAACCAAACATGTTATGTTTATGAATTATTTTTCAAGGCAATAAAATCGTCACTTCTTGATGAACGTCTTAATGAAATAATGTCTACAGCATTTGCAATCATTAGAGATATTACCCATATTATTTATACAATTCTAAAAGAACTATATGGACTGGGAGAGACATGTATTAATACAGTATCTGAAGATATAAATTGAAAACATTTAGTAATATCAACTATTTAAAACAATTTCATTAGCTTACTTTTACTAGTAGTTTGCAGTAAAGAAAAATTGAGAGCTTTTCAACTTGCAACCAAACTCGACAAGTTAATTTCATAACAATAATTTCGGTAGTTGGCGTCCTCAACATAAGTGCCATACTTGAACAATTGTTTCGTTTAATTACACTAGGGAACAGTTTCTTTTTATACCTACAGGATGAAAGTAGGTGATTTCAAACGAAACAATCACGCTGATTTCGAAAAACATAAAACGTTTCTACCATGCAAGGTTCATAAGATATAAACATATTTAATATTTGAAATAAACACAATCTTAGACTAATATCCACAGTCATTCCCGTTATATTATTTCAAAATTTGATGAGCATGCTCCATATGAGGTAAGAACAAGTTAAAAATGGAAAACGCGTATTCGTGCAATAATGTGCAGACATTAAACGGTTTGATGGCATTATCCACAACATTGATAGAGCGAACCTCAATGATTTGAGTTTTCCCTACAACCACAATCTAAGGTTCGTTGTATAGATTACACAACACTGGTGAGTAGCCCATGGTTTGTCCTGATTACAAACTCGACACTCAAAGTATAAAGAATACGCAAGTTTCGTAATTTCATTTTTTTCCTTTGAAGTTTGGATGTAAATCTTCCACAAACGTAACAGAAGATATCGTGTTTATTCGCACACTTTCAATGTGAAATGACGCAATTTCGATGACTGATGCGCAATAGGAAATGTGATGGTGCACGTGACTGATTTTCAAAACATCCACTAAGACCTACTCGTAATTGAGCACGACTAGCAAATGAAAGAAAAAGACGGCAATCTTTGAATACAGAAGGTAAAAAAACACGAAAGCCTAATTTTCTTCATATCTCAGCTCAAGTCCCAAGTCTCCAAACTGGACATATATGAACTGAACAAATATTTTATTTTAAAAAATACTTTATGCATATTGATTCTACATATCTTACAGGCGCAATTTCAATGAATTTGCATTAATAGCAAAATACGGTATGATACGGTATTAAGATACGGTATATTTAAAAACTGTGGGGTGGTATGACGTTTTTATTGTGATATTCCTAATCAACGTATAAAATTGAGTATGTTACGTACTCTGTCTTACTGTTTTCTTGTTATTTTAAGAATATGATACAGAGTTGTAAATTTTTGTTTATTAAAAATGCGTCTTCAAAAAGGATAGATCTGTGTATATTATTTAAAAAAATAAAACCCCTAAAACTATTTTATTATCTAAAATGATTGGAACTAATTACGTCTAATGGAGACACTCACAAACATATCAATTGCAACTGTTTACCTTTCTTTTTTTCTTTCAGTATTTTACTTTCTCGCCTTACGAATACGTCGTAAGAAGAAAAAGTTATGTAATCGTGCGGCGGAAAACGGGGAATTTTCGCCAGAAAAACTCTTATAGCAGGGGTCTGGTGACAAAAAAGTGGAAAAAAATCCTCTATCTCGTGGTGTAGTCAAAATCCATGATTTGTCGCTTCTTCATAATGCAAAATCGATTGACGGCAAAACGTCTGTCTGTGGTCAACGCTAGCGCCTAAACCGTTCGGCCGATTTTCTTCAAAATTGATATTCCCCGATCGTTTTTACTCGTCTCAAGGCCTCTGGAATTTGAAACCTATATTTTAGTATTTGAGGGTACTTTACATGAAGCCCATTTTGAGTTTTTCTAAGTTAAAAGAAAATGGCTACAAATTTTTTGATTGTATTTTGTTGTTGAATAGTGCAAAGAACGTTGAAGGGAATGACGTAGGTATCATTTTCGTTGATAGGCCCAATTTGTCGAAAATTGCAAAAAACTGTTTAAAAACTGCAAAATTGAGGATAGAGATTTTTGCCTCAGACAAAGTCGATTGTACAAAATTAGCTCTTCAAATAAGATCGTGAACCTTTTTTGGAAAAAACGAGTAGTTTTTGAGTAAATTGCGATTCAAATTATCAAAAAAAAATTCTCAAAAACCGCTCCAAATTTTTCTTTAAAATTTCTGTACGTGTGTAATAAGGAACGGTAAATATATAAATAAACTAGTGGTGCTATAGAATGGCACATACTTTCTCGCAGTAGTTTTTTCCAAATGCCGATCAGCGGATAAATTATTTGGAGTAAGCCGTTCACCGCTGCCTTTCTTGGTCATGTTTGAAAGACATGTTTTTCGCATGTTGACAATTACCGGCTTCCTAATGATAGAACTGATACATTTACTAAAATATAAGTAGATGGCCCGCATGTGGGTCCTGTGACGCGGCTGGTTAACGCACCTTCGGGTTGAGATCTTCAATAAGGAAAGTGCCGAGTTCGATCCCGAGAGAGGGATTTTAATTTGATGAAGGTGATGTTGCAGGATAACAACATTGAAAAATGTAGATACTGTATTGAAAATAATTTGAAGTACTTCTACTCACGAATAGAATCAATGCAGATAAATAGACAGGACTTGTCTGTGTTTTCCCTAACTGCATCTTTTAATCAATTTTTCAACTCTGTTATTCGATTTCTGAAGCGTATGACATGTCAAATCAACCGTTGTCTTGTATACATCTGTATGAACCAATTTAAGTAAAATATGAGTATTTTAACGTTAAATTGTAATACATTATAACTAGAAGGCATGCGATAAACTTACAATTCCTAATGGTTCCTTTCTAGCCTTACAAATACTTCGTAAAGCGGTTCACCGCTGCCTTTCTTGGTCATGTTTGAAAGACATGTTTTTCGCATGTTGAAAATTACCAGCTCCTAATGATAAAATCGATACAATTACGTTTTGATTAAAAAGTAAGTAATTGCGATAAATGTACTGGAAATATCTGTATATATTTGTTCAAATTTTTAACTTTTAACAATTTTTTACTTCTCTTCTTGTTTTTGTAAAGCATATGTACCATCGTATCAATTGTTTCTCAATCATGCATTTTCCATTTTATAGTTCGATTCTATTCTTTCGTTGCTCTGTTCAATACAGGCGATGTTGGTGTTGCGTAGTGGTACGAATAAGCGTGGTGGAACCCGTTTAATTGCCGGTTCGTTGACTTTGAGTTTTGGATGTCGGGTCTCGGTACGGAAAACGTTTGCTGGTATAATACAATTTTGCTGGTTTATGAAGTAGTGGAATAACAATAAGAACCGTATAGAAGCAGAGCGAGAAAGTATGTGCGTTGGAAGCACCACTAGTTTCATTACGCAAGTCTGAGTAAACTTTTGCCACATCAAATTGAAAGTTCATGAATTAGTACAAACATTGCAAAACTTTCCGGATAATTCAAATCCTCGATCCATATCTACGAACTCTTCGTAGTTTACTCCAAAAGATGATTCTAAAAAATAGATAAAGTTATCATCCAAAAGAGTGCACAACTAACATATTTTTTATCAATCATTTTTATTATATTCTAATCAATTACACGACAATTATCAGCATTTCAACTATACATAACAATTATTGTCCTAAAAGACAAATTTCAGAAAAAGTTTTATCAGCAAATACATAAAAGTGCTCACTGAAATCATTGCACGTAAGAAAACATGGAAGAGTCTAAAATGATGTTCCTAAAATGTTAACTGAAATGTTTTATACGTTTAAAGTGGAGTATGTAACATTTCTATTCGGCAATTGCGGTTATGAGTAACGATCAAGCATCAAATTTGGAAAAGATTGGGATGAATTTTTACTCTGAATATTGCTAAATCAGTATACTGATCTACTCACTGAATGAGAATATTGATCCAATTCTGAATAAATTAGAATATACTTATAATTTGACACTTCACAAAAATATCTGAAGTAAGCATCCAAAATCTTACAAGTTTTCGAAACTTAGCTACATCAATAAAAATGAAGATGAGCAGCTGAACCATAACGCACACATAATTAGCACCGATATTTACAGTCACAAAACTCGAATTACTGTCTGCATCATAGCATAATAATTTAATAAGTTTGCGGAATTTCATTTTGGGAAATAACCGTCATTTCTACCTAATTCTTTTAGTCTCCAAAGACACACGTAAGTTTGTACGTGCATTAGCTTTCTGTTTTCAAATTAAGTTATTCTTTAAAATTCACACCCGTTTAAACTCCTAATTTCACTTTGAAGTACATTTTTAAAATGTGAAATTAAGTTGCGCCTGAAAACTACATTTTGTTTCGACTTTACTCCATTAGCTTAATGTGCATAAACACACTGCAACACACAAACACTAATTTGACCCCTTGCAATCAATGTCGTCTATGCAACTACAACAATATTCGTACCAATCGCTCAAACTGCCAACCCTCCAGAACATCCTATCGCATCCCGACTCCGCCATCGCCACCGCATCATTCATTCTCTCAACTGGCCGGCATTCCAGCGCCTAATCCCACCATCCCCCCACCCCTCCACACCCCACCCCCTCCTCTCCATGCCGTCCGCCCGCTCGACGCAAGCGCCGCCACGCGGGGGAAAAAGGGAGCTCGCCGCTTAATGCCGCGCGATGAACTCTCCCCCTTCGTAGACGACCGCGCCACCTCTCTACGTGCGGCGACGCAGCGCATGGAAGCAAATCCAGAGCCCCCTGCGCACCCGTCGTCGCCACGGCCACCCCTCACCCCCTCCTCCGCCCCTTCCGCCCCCCTCCCCCCAATAAAAACCGCAGCGGGCGCGCGAACCGGCGGTTGCGCGTTTGTTCGCGCGGGCGAGAGAGGACGCCGCCGTTCGGGAGGTCTCCGCCCGCGGCGCTGCGATCGCGTCGGCGCCCGCAATAACGGGGACCGGGCCCCGGCCTAATGCGCCGTATCATGTGTTACCCGCTAACAAATGGTCTAATTTCCCCGTGTGTTAAATTGTATATAGATAGCTTTCTGCCGGAGCTGAAGCCCGGACCGGCGAAACGTGTTTTAATGTTGATAAACGGCACATTACGTCAAATATTACATAAAATACGCCCCTAAACCTGGGCTGTCTCATAAAATAGATCTCATAGTGGAAAAAAGTTATAGGTGTATAAATCTGGATACCTTTTTCCCCCTCAAGCCAAGTTTTGAAATTAAACCGTCAACTACGTTTCTTATCTGATCGGTCGCGAATATTATAACATGGAAATGAAGTACATTTGTGCGTAGTTACGTATTCACAGGTAGTTAAATGCCAGTGGTGATAGTTTCCTTATCAGTAATCTGCTCCAATGAAATTCGTGTGCGATTTTTTCCCTAAAGGGAATATCTCTGTAGAACGGAAGAGTGAAAATTTAACATTTATTTTCCTGGATTATAAATTATCTATAAGATATATATTGTGAATGCACAGGATATTTGTAGCTTGGTTGTTATTATCCTCCAATCAAGTTTATCAAGTATTATGGATATTGCATTATAAATTGACTCAACGTCATCAGATAAATCACACAACAGGAACCATTTAAAACGTACTTCAGTGGTATTTAATAAATGTGAAAGACATAAAATAAATTAGAAAAGTCTGTAATGAGACAAATGTAATAGCTATTGAACTAAGATTGAATCGTATTTCCTTACAAAATACAATAGAAGTGATACGATGTTTTTATGATAAAGTTATTAGTAAAAAAATATTTTTCATACGTGAAGCACTACAGTATTGACTCATTTCGCATGTATAGATAGCTAAACTTGACATGTAGAGAACTCTAAACTCTTTTTAAATGACTACTGATAAATATTGTGATTCATGCATAAATTTGTCAATTCTAAATGGCTGTAGAAACCAATATCCCGTATGCTCGAAATTCAATCTTAATATTCATTTCAAAATTAAACGCAATGTGAATGAAATGTAAAGGATTCGTTCAGCATATCCTTAATTCGAATTCTGCTTATTGAAGTTTTCACAGACTCGTAACAAAACCTCGTCGGATGTTGGCCCTTTGAACGTCATTTTCTAGATCCGTATCTTTCCGCGATTGCTAGAAGAGAAATTTAGTTTTCGCCGAACCTCTCTCGCGGACCAACCCGACCAACGGCATCACGATAGGATACGAGGACCTCTCGACATCCCGTTATCTCTTTAGGCGCCTTTGGTCTCGTACCTTTATAAACCTTTATGTCTCTGGCGGGCGGCGGTGGCTGTCACTCGCAATGAGTCCCGAGTACGGCATCTCCACGTGGGACGGTCGGAACCACGTCACAAAGGCAACGATCCGTCGAAAAGAAAAGAGGGAAGCGCCGAGTTGGAGCGAGGCTGCTGGAAGAGGAGGAAAGATGGAGTGAGTGACATAGAGAGTGACCGAGAGAGTGAACGAGTGACCGAGAGAGTGAATGTGTGACCGAGAGAGTGAACGAGAGACCGAGAGAGTGAACGAGTGAACGAGAGAATGAACGAGAGACCGAGAGTGAACTAAAGACCGAGAGAGTGACTGAGTGACCGAGAGAGTGAACGAGTGACCGAGAGAGTGAATGTGTGACCGAGAGAGTGAACGAGTGACCCAGAGAGTGAACGAGAGACCGAGAGAGTGAATGTGTGACCAAGAGAGTGAACGAGTGACCGAGAGAGTGAACGAGTGACCGAAAGAGCGAACGAGTGACCCAGAGAGTGAACGAGAGACCGAGAGAGTGAACGAGAGTGTGAATGTGTGACCGAGAGAGTGAGTGAGTGATCGAGAGAGTGAATGAGTGACCGAGAGAATGAATGAGTGACCGAGAGAGTGAGTGAGTGGCCGTCAGAGTGAATGAGTGGCCGAGAGAAAATTCAGTGTTCCGGACGCGTCCGCTATTATAGTAATTTATCCTGTAAGTGTATTATTTAACCCGGCACCTGTGGTGGTGTTCACATTCGTTGAAACGAGGGATCTGATCCCGACCGATCCGTCGGCTTGTGGGGTTATCTCCAAATATCTCTCGTAGAGGCGCACTGGCCCTTCCGGGACAAGCTCTGAAGCTGTCGACTGATCTCCCCACATGTGCTGCAGTGAGGTGCATGTATGTGCAACTCTGAGTATAAGAGAAGTTGGCGGTTCTTGGATGAGGAAGTGAAATTTGCCCGTTATTTGTGGCCCATTTATATGGCACCGCTCTGGCACTCGCCTGGTATTGACCAGAAAGAAAGGAAAACTGCGAATCAGAGCAGCCGTCCGCTAGAATTCTCGTTCAGACAATGCTTGACTTCGACCCTGCTAGGAAGCATGTCGAGCATCCGCCACCACGGGCACTCGAACCCTAGGACCTCCCTGTCAGCAACGCTGCAGAGGCAACGAACGTCGCCTCTGAGGCGCCGCGTCGCATCCGCCGGCGGTGCAGGGAGGGGGCGGGGGTGGGAGGGGGTGGGGAGCGGGGCAGCAAAAGGGCGCGCGCGGGGCCGCAGGTCGAGCGCGCGCTCTTGGACCACGTCCGAAGCGTATTTCACGCGCGGCGTTTAGCAGCCGTCGCACGCCAACTCGCCGCAACGCCCCGCGCATAATGTGTTCCCGCGGACGGCCACGGCGCCCCGCCCCGCCCCGCCCCGCTCCCTCCTTCATCTCCTCTTCCGCTCTGTACCACCCCGCCCGTATCCCCTCCGCCAGCTCCGCTCTCGCCCCGCCCCGCCCTCCGTCTGCTCCGCTCCCGCTCTGTCCCGCCCCGTCCCCCTTCAGCTCCGCTCCTGCTCTGTCCCATCCCGCCCCCTTCATCTCCCCTCCCGCTATGTCCCACCCCGCCCCAATCCCCTCCGCCAGCTCCGCTCTCGCCCCGCCCCGCCCTCCGTCTGCTCCGCTCCCGCACTGTCCCGCCCCCGTCATCTCCCCCTCCTGCTCTGTCCCGCCCCCTTCAGCTCCCCTCCCGCTGTGTCCCGCCCCGCCCCAATCCCCTCCGCCATCTCCGCTCTCGCCCCGCCCCGCCCTCCATCTGCAACGCTCCCGCTCTGTCCCGCCCCCTTCAGCTCCCCTCCCGCTGTGTCCCACCCCGCTCCAATCCCTTCCGCCAGCTCCGCTCTGGCCCCGCCCCGCCCTCCATCTGCTCCGCTCCCGCACTGTCCCGCCCCCGTCATCTCCCCTCCTGCTCTGTCCCGCCCCCTTCAGCTCCCCTCCCGCTGTGTCCCGCCCCGCCCCAATCCCCTCCGCCATCTCCGCTCTCGCCCCGCCCCGCCCTCCATCTGCTCCCCTCCTGCTCTGTCCCGCCCCCCTTCATCTCCCCTCCCGCTCAGTCCCACCCCGCACCAATCCCCTCCGCCAGCTCCGATCTCGCCCCGCCCCGCCCTCCATCTGCTCCGCTCCCGCTCAGTCCCACTCTACCCCCGCTCCTCCGAACAGCTCCGCTCCCGCTCTCTCCCGACTACCCGCCGCCCCAGCAGGTTCCCTTGCCCCGACTCCGGCTCATTGTTGCGAAGAAAATCAACAGAACGGCAACCACACGACAATGAGTACAACGAAATCTCTGGCGGCGATTGGAATAATCCATAACCAATTATATCACTAACCCTGCAAATTACTTTACTCAGGTTGGTATGAGAATCGACGGCTCAACCCCACCCAACTGCATTGAGGTAGCAAAAAATATGAAGCAAAATATCATATGTATAAACAAAAACTAAGAATAAGACGTGCAAGAAATTGTGTTGTAAGATTGCCTCCATTTGGTCCTGTGATATTGCTTTGTCCCCAAGAGAAAAATGACTACAACATGCGTGCTACAATCTGATCGCGTAAGATTCACATGGCAACTGATGATTCCGCCAAGCGAGGTTTTAAGCTATCTTGAAGCAACAATCTGTTACGTTCACATGATCTAGTCTTTGTTCGTTTAATTACAATGTAGTACTATAAGGATAACATAAACCGTCCTCACGAGATTCAAAACTAAGTTCATTACAATCGTTACACGATGCTCATTTTAGTCGCATTGTATCACTGTGGTAATGTGCGATTATTCTTTGAAGACAAATTTGACATGTGTGGACACTGATAGTGTACAATGGATTATTAGAATACGTACATCGTAATAACGCTTATTACGCTACTGAGCCCAATTTCGTAAAATTTGACTTCAGATAAACAAAACGGATAACACTATGTTAAGAAATGCTGATGAAGTGATGTAATGATGGGAATGAATACAAGGGTATGAAGTGATATCACGATAAGAGTGAGGAATGTTTGTGGGGCAATATTTGCACCGACGGGGAAATAAATAATAGTTATAGGCCTATATTTAATGATAATTAGTAATATATTTTGCTATAGCTCGCCATCTCAGCCAAAAATCCGTTGATAAAAATTACATTAATATTTATTCGTTATTTTCTAAAAAGTAGCGAAAACTGTCAAAAAATGGGGGTTTTATGGGTTTTATGGCACCTATAAGCCCATTTTATAAAATCGGTTTTATTGGTGCCGATGTTGTTCTTGCATCGACAACTAACTTTTATTTCACTGAGCCATTGAATTCTATTTTTTTTGCGATACAGCCTAATATAATTATTATTTGTAGCATAAGAGCAATATTCAACACGCTGTCTCACAAACCTAGCAAAGAATCGCGTCAGTTTGCAGGTCATGAACCGTTACAAAATCGCAGATGCGTATTTCAGAGCATCAAGGTAAATGATTCACATCAAAGGTCTCCATTTGAAGTCGACACGCTATCAAACGTCACACCTGTGTATTTATTTCTGGTTTCTAGTTCTAGCTGATTTGTACCTTTTCGTATTAGTGAGATTGCGACTTCAAGGGAAAGAGAAGTACTGTAACTGGCAAATGGAACCAACATTATTTTCTGTTCGTCATTCACCCTACGTTATTGTGAACAAAATAAATGCAAATTAGTGCTCATACCACAAAAAAGTTTTGTATAAACACTTGGATATTGTATATTTTATAAGAAATGTATATTATTTCTATGCTATCAGAATTACAATTCTTGTCTATGAAGTAATGTCTATGAAGTTCATGATGTACATGATTTGACATCAGAGAAAACAACGCATTTCATGGTTCTCAATGCTTGTCATCAAGTTTCAGTGAAAAACTACCAGCAAGTTATTCAGTATGCTTTATCGATGTGCTGCATGAAAGTTGAACGTAACTGGTGAGATAAATAAAATGGGAGGTTTGTGGGCATCGTCTCCTGTATTATTTCAGTAGTATACCTTTCCGTCGCGTCTCTCATACGCAAACAATCGTCATGAATGAGGTCTCTAAAGAAAGAGAATTTTACGGAGACGTGACGAATTGCACTTTGACGTTCAAAGTGTGAAGGATTTGTTGAAAAATCCGCATCTAAATATTCGTTTTAAATGCAACCAACAGCACATGACTGCCTTGTCAAAACGTATGTAGTTAACTCCTAAACCATGCATTCTAGGGCTTTAAAACTTAACATTTTGAGGCCACAGGCCTCAAAGAATTGTTTCCTGCATTGACATCTACAAAATGAGGTATTACTAGACATTTTATTACAGTGTTTGATCTGGCGCTCACCGAAATTACCAATACCACCTCTATCATAAGCCTTGGCGCAGGAGGCCGTGAACTAAGTCAAACTATTATCGACAGAGAAAGCTTTTACATCTTTTGATGTTCTTCGTCGAAAAGAAGAAGTAAACAATACTGGCAATGAAAGGACGATTCTGAAGTGAAGAGTGAAGATAATCTTTTTAGGTTTGGTAACAAAAACAATATAACGATTCCTGTCCGGTGAACAATAACATCCCTGTGCACCGAATGGAAGTCAAATGGATCATGCCACGGCAAGTGATATTCCGCTCTCGTATAATAATGAAGAAGTAGGTGCACGGTAATCCCGAGATTAACTGGTTTTGTATGTGTTTCAACTGTGCCAGTGTTTTCGTTACCAGCAGTGATTCGGTCAAATTTTTAAGTCAGCGTGTTCAGTCATAATATTGCATTTGCAAGAAAATTTGCAGAAAACAGGTTGAACCATTTGCACAAAAACTATGAAGACTTTTCTCTGGGTACATTCATTAATGCTAATTTAAGCATGTCAGTAAAATATCTAGAAGCTATGTACAAGCAGTTTAAATTTAATATTACGTAGATTGATTTATTAATTATTGAAGGGCAGTGTCACAGATACAGTACCAATTTGCCTGCTTTCTGCAGTATTTTGTTTCCCATTTCCATTCATACATACATTTTGTAATGAAATTGTGATATGTTATCTCTGCACAGCTATGAACAGTTAAAAAAGGTACTCGGTGTGTAAGATCAACCCACAGCAAGAGCAAGCAGAGGAGAATATTTTGAAGTGAAGGAAAAATGCGAAACATTGCAGGAATCGGATTGCATAGGTTCATTAATGTTAGGTGGAATTTGTATTAAATATTTCTTAGACAACAAAGGTTCACCTGCATCATACGTTAGTCCAGAGGCTGCTTCATCGCCTCATGTTTTTTGTTTATAATATAAAAGCTCCTGTCTTGCATTATTTCAGTAATATAAATGCATTTTGCAACTCTGGCATGCTACGAATCTTTATAAATAAGGTGTCTAAAGAAGAAGAATTTCACGGAGACGTGGCGAATTGGACTTTGAGTTTAAAAATATGAAGGATTTGTTGAAAAAAAGTCATCTCAATATCCACGTCAAATGCAACTTGCAACACTCTGGTAGGACTTTAAAAATCTATTTAGGTTAATAACTCCTAAACGAAGCGTTCTACGGACTTAAATTCTGTAATTTTGGAGACAAAGGTCTCACAAAAACATTCTTCTCACTATAATTTATGGATTGGCAGCATCTGGGAATATTTTATAGAGTAGGGTAGTACATGCCCAATGCTGTATTTTCGCAAGGAAAACTTTACGTAGCTTTCTCAAGAGTAAAAACTCAGAAAAAACAAACTTTCTCAGAAAAAGTCTATGTGGCTAACAAGGAAAGCGAAAAATCTGTCAAGGAAGATTGCATAATTATTTTACATGCTGTTTCTAAGGAAATGTTGTGAATTGTTCCAAGACCATTTTCCTATAACACTGAATTTATTCAAAATTTGTTTTCAAACATCAATTTCATTGTTTTTCTTTCCATTTGATATTCTATAAATATATCGGAAGTTACCATTATACATTTTTTTGAACAAATTAACACGTTTCGTTAGCAACATTCCGTCTTAATGTGGAAATGGAAAGACAGGGAAGGGGATGCAATTTAATATGCGAGAGTTCTCGTACGGGTACGCTAGTTATTATTTATTGCTACAAAGAGAAGCATATTAGTTATAGAGCTGTCGTAAAATATTAATTTATATGAAACTCCGCTCTGTTCTTTGTCGTAATACGTATAGAACTAAGTTGCCAACATTTAAACCCTCGTATTAAATATTCATAATGACTGCAAATATACAGATTTTATGTACGCCTCTATAAATTCAAAATGCTCAAATTAGGTTTTGAAACACGAATTTCTCTACTGCAAAGAAGTTCATCTGTATATCAACAAAAATAAGGTTAATGAAAGCTTTGAGTGAGTTATGGGCGCTACTAGAAAATTTTAAAGTAGAAAAAAAAATTTCGTAAAATGCATTCACTTTATTCACGCGTTCTCCCCCACACGTAACTGTATATAATCGATTGCTCAACTTTCATTTAATGATAGAATCAAATCCAGAAATAAATACAATATTTTCATTGTTAAGCATAATTGGCAACAATTATTCTAAAACGCAAATAGATTTATTGGACTTCTATCGAATCCTTGAATGGTTTCATGAATAAATGTGCAATTATCACAATATATATATATATATATATATATATATATATATATATATAATATATATATATATATAAATCAGTTTGAAATAAAAAGGAGTGACTATAATCATCTATCAATCAGTCACTGAAAAAAATCAAGTTACTGATTTTGTCATTCATTCCAAAAAGTCGTCTGAACCACGAATCTGTGCGAGGATATTTTCACGATCCATTTGAATGACTTAATGCGCGTGCAACTCGTTCAACCTACCACTCCAACACAACTTACAACCCTTAAAAACCCTACCGACGTGGTCCATTCGTCTAGCTCCCATGTGTCGTTAGCGCCCACTAGTTTCCAGCGCACACAGACAGCCCGGAAGCTTAGTCGGCACGTTGCTCCGGCTCATCCATCACGCTAGCCCGGCCCTCGCGTGCTTTCCACGGCCTCCGAGCGCCCCTCGCGCGCTTTTCTACGGCCTCCGAGGGCCACTCGCGAGTTTTCCACGGCCTCCGAGGGCCACTCGCGCGCTGTCCACGGCCTCCGAGCGCCACTCGCGCGCTTTCCACGGCCTCCGAGGGCCACTCGCGCGCTTTCCACGGCCTCCGAGGGCCACTCGCGCGCTTTCCACGGCCTCCGAGGGCCACTCGCGAGTTTTCCACGGCCTCCGAGGGCCACTCGCGCGCTTTCCACGGCCTCCGAGCGCCACTCACGCGCTTTCCACGGCCTCCGAGCGTCACTCGCGCGCTTTCCACGGCCTCCGAGGGCCACTCGCGCGCTTTCCACGGCCTCCGAGGGCCACTCGCGCGCTGTCCACGGCCTCCGAGCGCCACTCACGCGCTTTCCACGGCCTCCGAGGGCCACTCGCGAGTTTTCCACGGCCTCCGAGGGCCACTCGCGCGCGTGTCCACGGCCTCCGAGCGCCCCTCGCGCGCTTTCCACGGCCTCCGAAGGCCACTCGCATGCTGTCCACGGCCTCCGAGGGCCACTCGCGCCCTTTCCACGACCTCCGAGCGTCACTCGCGCGCTGTCCACGGCCTCCGAGCGCCACTCACGCGCTTTCCACGGCCTCCGAGGGCCACTCGCGAGTTTTCCACGGCCTCCGAGGGCCACTCGCGCGCTGTCCACGGCCTCCGAGCGCCCCTCGCGCGCTTTCCACGGCCTCCGAAGGCCACTCGCATGCTGTCCACGGCCTCCGAGGGCCACTCGCGCCCTTTCCACGACCTCCGAGCGTCACTCGCGCGCTTTCCACGGCCTCCTGGGGCCACTCGCGAGTTTTCCACGGCCTCCGAGAGCCCCTCGCGCGCTTTCCACGGCCTCCGAGCGCCCCTCGCGCGCTTTCCACGGCCTCCGAGGGCCACTCGCGCGCGGCCGTGTTCGCGCCAGGAACAATATTTGCGCGGCGTCGGCGGGGGAGACGCGGTCGCACAGGGCCGAGGAGCGAGAGGTCACACACGCAGCCCGTCGCAACTGACGACTGAGGTCGCGTCACTGGCGCCTGTGATAGCGGACGCGGTGTTGACTGCGTGCTGCACCGTGAGGAGGGTGAGAGACGGTGTGAGAGTGAAAGGGAGGGTGAGGAAGTGTACACTAGAGAGACGGAGTGAGAAAGCAAGAATGTGGAGAGCGAGAGGCAGTGCGAGAAGAAAGCAGAGCGAGAGTTAGAGTAAAGGAGAATCTTCGTTTTTGCGGCGAAAATTAAGAGCAAATGAAAAGAAATAGTTATTGGCGCTAGTAATAACAGTCACGATGTTGCTGCTTCTATTACTGTTACGACTACGACTACGACTACTGCTGCTGCTGCTGCTGAGGCGTACTGAATAGATACCGTTACAAGAGTTTCAGCGATGAATTTTCTGCTTTTTTATCACCTTCAGTAGAAACGTATTGATAGTAAGAGATGGAAAGTAAATAAAGGCACGTGAGTGAACGCGCGTTGAAGAAAGAAAGGAAGGTATGTGTGTATGTGTGTGTGTGTGTGTGTGTGTGTGTGTGAAAGAGAGAGAGAGAGAGAGAGTAATATTGAAGATACAAAGGACACAGAGGAAATAATGAGAAAAAGACGCAAAATACAAGAGACAAGAAGAATAAGATTTAACAAAAAAGAGAGAGGAGGAAATTAAGGAAGAATGTAGGAAAAAAGAAAGACAAGAAATAAGAGAGAATAAGGACGGACATATACAGAATAAAGAGAAAAGATCACAGCAGGAAGAAGAAAAAATAAGAAAAGAAATGTTTCAGAAGAGAAGATAGGAGGAAATTGAAAGATCTATGAAGCACCTGCGGCAACTGTCACCCTTTCGCCGCATTTTGTAGTTAATTACTTCAATACTCAACGATTTGTATCCTTTGTGTACACTAATGACCGAAGTTCCATCAAAGAAAGTACTTTCCCTTCTTTATTTCTTTATTGATTGATTTACTTAATTACGTTTGTAGCAATACAAATTCTACCATATAACATTGTGGTTGTGAAAAATGACATGTACTTCGTGTGTGCAATAGTTTCAAAATACCGTCTAAATATTGGTTTGAAATTTGAAGGAATATACCGAATAATTACTTATACATTTTTACCTTCTTGCTACTGTTTACACAGTGTAGAGAAAGTATTGTAGTACTGAGGGGGGAAAATCTGGATATTTTCAACAGAAAAACTCTTATTTCCGGGACCTGGTAACGCAAAAAGTGAATAAATCTTGTCCCTATATATAGTAAACTACTTCTCTAACACATTCTGCAGCTGACCCATTGATACAAAAAAATCGATTGACGGCAAAACGCCTAACCGTCTGACTGTCTGTGAACAATGTTAGCGACTAAACCATGAGCATGATTTACAACATAATTGATGTGTGTATGTGTGATTGACATCTGTCTGATGTCACGATCTATTGAATTTGAAACAGATATTTTAATTCAAATGGATCTTTACCTGAAGCCTCGGGTTAAAAGTTTTCCAAAAATGACACCATTTTTTTAATAAATTTTGACCTAGGTTAGCCTAAAGACCTCTTAAGAGACTGCAGGTCTCATTTTCGTTGAAATTGCTAATATTTTAATTACAAAAATTCAACCTACAATCACAGTTATGAAATTTTTCCGCCAACAAATGTGTTCATCAGAAACAAATCTTCAAATAAAGTTATGTTTAATTTTTGGAAAATATGAGTATTCTTTGCGTAATTTTGCATCAATTGGCAATTTTTAAACTTTAAACAATTATTTTCTCAGAAACAGCTCCAAATTTGTAAAAGTTAGAAATGACTACTGTTCCTGGCACAGGCTCTTCGTTTGAATTGATTTGTTTAAGTTATAACGGAGCTTTTAGTATGGAAAATATTACAATATTCCAATATTATGTAAATATTTCCAATAATGAGAGAAAGTATGTGCTGGTGTACCACCTCTATTTAATTACATGTTTCTCTTCAAGTGAAGTTGGATGTATTTTTAAAGGGAGAAAACAACCAAAACCATTATTTATTTCACTAATATCTTCTTATGTGAAAATACGAAATACTAAGAAATAATGGAAATGTAAAACACAAATTACTTTACCAAAAACTGGAAAAATATTTCTTGGGTATAATTTACAATACTAATGATAACGAACGCGTTAAAAAGGGTTATTTTTCTAACATCATGTACAAAGTGTAGGGATAAATATTCTTACATGGCCATAACACAACGGAACAGACAAACAAGAAATCATTTTTGTCGGATAATGATTTTATCGTCAATCGTCCGTAAAGAACATTGAATCAAATGATTAATATGTAACAAAAGATGTGCGAGTACTACAATTCAAAACAAAGCTAGTTTTTGTAAATACTCGTATTTTTTTTCTTATAAGAAAAGGTTTAGTACTAAAAGTACTGAACATCACAAAAACAAATATTATTCAAATAACGAACTCTGCTATCGCCTTGATTTACAAATTTCAACTGCATTCGTTTTAAGCTCTGTATCGGTCTAATAACAAGGGCTTTTATTGTATGTAAATGAATATATTAGAGAATTCAACTTTTCCGAAATTTAAAAATATTTGGTTCTATAATTCTAATTTAATGGACATCTTCAATTTATTTCGAACAGCAAGTTTGCCGTATAAACAGAAAACACAATAAAACGTCAATTACAAGCATACTGCTCGTCTGCAGAACCGCATTCCACAACACGACCTCCGTAACCGAGAACGCACCGCAGTGGGAGCACTTGGGGCGAAAAGATCTTGCCCTTCCAAGGGGGAGATGACTCCGAGCCACCCTTCCCCTCCCAGGGCAGCCCTAGCTCGTCATCAGGCCCTCCGCGCGGGGGCGGGCGGGCGACCTTTGTCTACAGGGCGCCGCCAAGGGACCCGCCGAGCCCTTAGGGCGCAGGCCGTTGTCACCCCGCCCCCCCCGCGCCCTTCATAAAGCCTCCTTACCCTCCCCCTCCGCCAGCAGCGCTCCGCCGCCCCCGCCCCCTCCCACTTCGCTCAACTCCCTCGCGGCGCATTCCAGGAATATCAAAATCGCTCACTTGCCCGCCCCGCTCCATCGCATTATTACTGCCACGATCTTAATAAGACACGCAGCCACGCTGCGCCCCGGAACAGTGATGTGCGTCTACGCCAATAAAACCATAGTCTACGTTTACAAGTAAACAACACGTAGAGAACGGACACCCCGTAGACGAAGGTAATCTATGTAGACAATAATGTAATATACCTTTTTGTGGGGCAGGGGCGAATCTAAAAGGGTCAGGATCCGCCACCAAAGCCAAAATTTATTTATAATTATTGGATCACAATTATTGGAAATTGAGTGGATCACATCTAAAGGAGTAATAAAGGAGTGCAAGTTGGAACAATCTCCTACTGGTTTCTTGAGATGGATACGAAGGTTGTCTTTTCTTCACCAGGAATGGTATATTTTGTTTGACTTACTGAATCGTAAATATTTTTTTTAATATTACAATAAAACATTCTTCTACTATTGCTACTTATTATAAACTTTTTAGGGTTATTCGATGTGGAGAAATAAATAGTCTACACAGAATACATTGTCTACGTAGTCTACAACGTAAAAAGAGTCACGTAGACTACACGTAGAGTACGTGTAGAAAACATGCGTAGACGTAAAATAATAGTCTACGGCACAACTCTGCCCCGGAGCCATGAAATCTTTCCGCTCGTCGCCACACCTTCGCGCAGGCGCCGTGTCACGCAAGTAGCGACTGCCTTTTTTTCATTAAACGCATAGCGTCTGCGCGATATTGGAATACTTTCGCGCAGGCGACTGCTGATTTCTTTGTCCGAGGTGGCGGCGGCGGCGTATACTTTTTTCTCACGCGGTGACTCACAGAAGAAGGCGTTGCCAGTCGCCTCACGTAGCGATTGGAAGGTCTCGACACAATGACGTATTTACGGGCAACGAGATTCGAAAGGAAACGCCATCGATCGTGCCAAAGAAAGTAACAAATCGTGGGTGCTCGTACAATAGATGCACATCTTAATAAAAAGTTCTGTGCCCCCCGCGCTAGCTGATCTGGTATGCAAGGCCAGCACCTGAGTTCAGAGAACTCGCCTGGATTAAGGAGGGGGATGTGCGCCAAGGGCTCGGCTAAGCCTCTGCGAACAAGTCTCCTTGACGGCCAACCAACTTTCTAAGCCGTGATTGCGTCGGGTACTGGCCAAGACTCCAAAGACTAATATTGGCTATAGTCCAATAGCCGATGGGCAGTTTGTGTTTTGCAAGTGGAGACAGGTAGGGATCCGCATGAAACTTGCGTGACTTTGCAAGTTTTGTCTTGCTAAGCGTTCAACTCGTTTGCAATCCTAACTCCAGTCACTGTTGTCGTTGCATTTCCCTTCTATAAAAAGAACAATCTGCGAAAGAAAATATTAACTGCTCTCAGATATCGGAATGAATGTCGGTTCTCTTAGATATATTAATAATCGCGTTGTCATCCTCCATTTTCATAATTGTAATCACAAATCGCCTCATTCTAGCACATTCAGATAAAAATTCTTATTTTTTAACCGATTAAGTTTCTTGATCTAAGAATGTCGTTTACGCTCTCTAATACTGACACAACTTAGAAAATAAATATGCGATATGAACCGTTTGAAGTTTTCGCTGACCATTGAAACACAAAGTCATGGTCATTATAATAAATGGATTAATGAGAACGAATCAATATTAATCGGATGGTTAGGAGTTCTGCTAATAATGTCATAACTGTAAATAAAACATGAATGTCTTTACTCAAATATTCCAAATGTTCTAGTTAAGAGTTACAACCATATGTTGCGATGCTTTTAGAATATCAGTACGATGGTAATTTTCCATTTAAAAAAAATTGGTGTACGTTATTAATGAAAATAAATTTTTAGACAAAATAATTATTGTTTCATAATAAATGTATTTAGTGTAAAAATTTGCAACGATCCTGTCTAAAAGCTACTCACTCAAATATAATGTGCATACAATTAAATTTAAAAGAAGAACGAAAAGAAGCGCGTTAAACGAATCGCCCGAAATTCAAAATTTAATTCTTTTGTTTTAAGAAAATAATTGTTTACAGGGTTTAAAAATGCCTATGTTTAAAGCAAAATTACACAAAAACCATTTGTATTTTGGAAAAATTGAACATGACCTTATGTTAATATCTGGTTTTGGTGAACAGACTTCAATAATAAAAAAATTCTGTGTTCATAATTGTAGTTTCAGGAAGATGTCGAAAAAATTCCAAATTTTGCATTTTTTGTACATTCAGAGATTTCAAGAAAAATGAGAACTGCATTATTCTCTTAAGCGTCGTTTACGCTACCCAAGGACAAAATTTAATAAAAAATGTGGAGGCAAAATGAAAATTTTGAAAATATTGTTCAGGCTTCATGAAAAGCACCCCCAAACTAAAATATCAGTTTCAAATTCAAGGGGTCGCGACACCAGACAGATCAATTGAGGAATATGAATTTTGGTAAAAATCCAGCAGATGATTTAGCCGCAAGCACTGTTCACAGACGGACAGACTTTTTGCTGTCAATCGATTTTTTGGTAACAAGGACCCTCAAAACGTGGTTTGGATTCTCCCTACAAAGCGGGTTAGAGGAACTAATTTACTATGTAGGGACAAGATTTATCATCTTCTTCTTTACCAGAGCCCGGCGATAAGAGTTTTTCTGTCGAAAATTTGCTGAATTTTTCGCAGCATTACAATATTTATATTGCATAAGCAGTATCGAGAAAGTAATAATTAGCAAGTAAACTCATATGTATTCTATCCACCAATTAAAAATAAAAAAACTGAATTACTATATTTTTAAAAAGTCCTTGACAAAGCATCGAAAAGACACTGTTATACTGAACAATTGCTGAATATTACTTTTAGGAATCTCTTATTAATTATTATTTATTATTAAAATCTGTGTAAATAGTAAATGTTAATCTGTGGAGCTTAACTTGTGGAGCCAATTCTGTGTTAACTAGTGCAACGCTTTGTAAGGGTTATATAATATTTTTAGTAATTGCAAATTTTATTTTTCAAATACCTCGGCCATCTCTCTCAGAACTTACTTCATCAAAAGAAGCGAGGGAATGGCGCTTTCGTTATTAAACTTGCTGCATTGTGCTTTGTCCCTACGAAGAAATTAAATAAAATATTGTACTTATGAGATTGGAACGTAGGTCTCCACATTAGCAAGCCATGATGCAAACTACCTATCTACCAGACTCTACAAAAGTAGAAATTATCTGCAAAAAAGTACATAGATGCACAAAATATAAAAAAAAACATTTAGAGAAAACTTTAAAACAATTATTTAATGAAACTGAGTTCACAAATGCATTAAATTATCAAATATATTTCTAATGTAAGTATTAACATGCAAGATGTTCAAAAAATATAAATATTTACTTTTTAAAACCCAAACCTTTTAATAAAAATATCGCTTTTTGCATGTGATATATTGCATTATGCAAAAACTTTGCACAACTGCTTCCGTACAAAAAATGAAAGGCTGTTTTTATGAAAATCTTGATTACAAATTTGGAAACGTTGTAATGACTTTACTCAAGATTACGAGAAAACTACTCATATTTTGAAAACTATTAAACATAATATAATTTAAGCAGCACATTTGGACGAACAGATTCCATTAACAAAAATGTAGCTTCAGTAATGGTAAGAAAGGAGAAGACTACATTTTTTAAAATTCAGGGGTTTTAATAAAAATAAGGAGGGTGGTTTTGAAAAAAACACTTTTTCAAAGTAGCTACCTGTCAAAGAATACGAAAAAAACTTTAACAATTTCACAAAAACTCTTGCACTGTTGCGAAAATACAAAATTAAAGGCACACACTGACCAAGCGATGCTACCTGACTAACACAGCAAGAAAAACCAAATTAATGTAACATTGCAGAAAGTATTGAAAGGTTACGAGGCACACATGGCTGGATTTTCCAACCAGACCACTATCACAACACCACAGCTCCTCCAAATTACACAGCTGTCTAGTAGAGGGTCTCAAATGCAGATATCAAGAAAATGCCTTTCACCACCGTGGATGCTTCACGCTCATGGTCCACCATAGCCCCTTCCGCTTGGTCCACACTCCACCAGCCCTCCACCTGCCATCTCTCCCGCTGTCCACCAGGCTCTGGCCTCGCCCCGGGTTCAGACCCCGGGCAGGGCGCAGGGGGGGCGGGCAGCCGGCTAGCAGGCGGGGGGGCGGACGTAGGCGGGGCGAGATACAGGCGGCGACGGCGTGATGGTGGTGGTAGCGGCGGTGACGTCATCGGTGTCGGCGCCGAGGGTAGCTGGTTGCAACTGGCCGGGCGGCGGGAGAACCGCCACACGCATCGAGGCGCGGGGAAACAATGATCAATTAACGTCTTAATTCAATCATTAATTGATTGTTGATTGATTGATTGATTTTTTTTAAGTGGGACGCGCGAACTTTTAAGTGGAACGCTAGTTGGCGTCCCTATGACACCCTGGTGTAGCATGGAACTCCCATAATTTAGCGGGAAGCACTACAAAGAGTGCCCAGGTGGGCGGAAGTTGCAGGAGCTTGTCCGCGCCGACCAAAAATGTGCTAACACTACCTAGCAAATGGCGTTTATTTCTGCCAAACTGTCGATATCGAATTTTTCCACCAATACTAACTTTATACTAGGTAAATACTCCGTTTATAATTGCATACGAGAAATGAGTACAGACCTGCACAACGCCTGCTCCCTAGGAGCCGACGGTCTATCCGCGGCAGTGCCGAAAGTGCAAGTAGTGGGAAGTAGGAAGCTTTGCGGGGAGGGGAGAAGTCTGACGTAGCACGACAAGGCGCGTAAATTGAATGCTTGGGCGTCTAATACAATGATCCATGCGTCAAACTTATATTCGCACTTGCTTAAATGAACAATGTCTAGTATTTCAAGTTACAAGGGCACTAATTTACTGTTTACGTTCTGTGAACTACTGCGTATTAACGTTTGTATCTTAAGCAATATTTTGAAGCAGGAGCATTTTTAAAAAACTTATTATTTATTTCTAAATAGCAAAAAATTAAAATTTAAAAGTTGATTGTTCACCAGGAATATTATAATCTCCAAATCATAGCAAAATGAAGAAACATAAGGGAACAATCTCTTGCATCAAGATTGACATAAAAGTAAAATATTTCTTTCTTTAGCGTATGATATTCTCATACAAAGGATTAGAAAGCTTTAAAAAATGATAATTTTGTAAGTACATTCCATAATCAAAATATTATAGGGTGCTACAATATATACAAATGTATAATAAACACTAAAATAAATGCACAGAACTGTTGCAGTCATTTCCAAAGTATATTTAAAGTCCAGGCGTTTTAAAGGCGGGAAATGTTTTTTTATTTTTTAACTGCAGCCCAGCAATCAAAAAATATGAAAAAAATGCACAACAATTTGTGTTTTAAGAGAAACATTTGGCATTTTTTTTGAGCCTGTTCCAGGCTTCTAAGACATAGTGAAAAATATTTCTTGTTTTTTTTAAAATATATTTTGTGTTTGAATTTGGGCCTGAGAAAATATTAAAAAATATTTTTCTCATAGTGCAAATTGTGTTCTTATTGATCATATTTCTTTCAGTCACATAAAATAGTGTTAAGTTGACGAAAAAAATTGAAATTAAAAAAACACGTTTTTGACTGTAGAGGGGTGGGGGTGGTGGGACGAGGGCTAAAAAACCTTTCAAAAATATTATTTTTATGTTAGAATTATAGCGTAACTACTCATATGTAATTTGGTTGAGGGAACTTTTTACCATCTTATACGGGGGCACCCTTTATTTTACCTTGAGTACAGAAACAGAAAAGAACGCAATAATGTGTTTCAAGTATTACAAACAGAGTAAAGAATATTCAAAGAAAATCCAACTAGTAATAGATAGATAGATAGATAGATAGATATTGTTTATTTAGCCTTCTCGGCTATTTTTACATAAAATACATATTTACATACATTGCTTACATCTATAAGTATACTCTATTAACTATTTACAAAATGAATTTTCTACTTTTATGTGTTTTATAATTTTTCTTTTAAATTCTTTAATTTGTTCACAGTTTTTTATTTCTAATGGTAGTTTATTATATAATTCAATTCCTTTGTCAAATAGTCTATTTTTTGCCTGTTCAGTTTTACTAAAATTAATTACTAAATGATGTGCTTGTCTTGTTTCCCTTGCTGTTTTATCTTTCACTCTTTGGATTTTGTTTACCAAATCTCCTGTTATTTGGTTTTTAATTAATTTAAAATAAAAATTAGTGTCTTATACTGAATTCTCTCTTTTATTGACATAAATTTCAGAGTGTCTAGCATGTCTACCACTGGAGTGTATCTATTGCATTGAATTATTACCCTCATTGCTCTATTTTGTTGTATCTGAAGTTTTTTAATTTCACTTTTTTGGGCTCCAACTAGTATTGTTGCACAGTAATCAAAATGTGGTGCAATTATGGATTTATATATCAAACATCTTGTATAGCCATTTATATATTGCCCAATTCTGTTTAACATATTAATCTTTTTTCTAGTTTTCTTTACTATATATTCTATATAATCTTTAAAATTTAATTTACTATCTATAATTACTCCCAGATATTTCATTTTGTATACCCGTTGTATTTCCTTTAAATCAGTTGTGAATAATTTTGTTTCTCTTTCTTCTATGTTTCTTCCACTATGTAAAATCATAAATTTAGTCTTTTCTACATTCATTATTAATTTATTTACCCTTAACCATTCTTGTACTGCAATAAATACACTCTGCAGTTTAAATTCAATTTCCGCTTCTGTTTCTCCAATTACATACAATAAAGTGTCGTCAGCAAATAACTGAATTTTACATTCATTTGTAAACAAATTTATTATATACTTAATTAAGTCATTTATGTACATTATAAACAATATCGGTCCCAAAACTGACCCCTTGCGGAACACCTAAATCTACGCTAATTTCCTCTGACATAATGTTATTATATTTTACTTTTTGCTTTCTATTAACAAGATACGAAATAAACCACTTTTGATATTAGTGAACATACGAATCGTAACCCTCTGAGTACACCTGTTACCCGTGAGATTGTGCGACAAACGCTAAAGAGAGCGCATACATGATGACATTATTACGATTTGTTTCTTCCCCGATCATAATTTACGCGAAATGTGCATAATACGTTTGTGTATGTTTATTTTATATTCAGTGTTTACCAACCGGCGCAATGAATTCTGCTGACCTATACAATGCAATACAGCCATCGCCTGCGAGAGCGCACGAGATGCGCTACATATGTGAGTTAATAAATAATTAATGTACATTAGTCGCTTTTTGATCATATTTCAGGAGCAACATGCCTCTATAGTAAGTTTATAGCGTTTTAAAGGTGCATAATTAGTATATGCACTGATTAATAATAATATGAATAAAAATTTGGAGCCGTTTTTGAGAAAATTTTGAAAATCCCCGGGGGGCTTCACATAAAGCACCCCCAAATTTTGAAGAATCTTTTGCAAAATCTCAAAGCTTTGACTAGAATCAGATCGACTAGGGAATATCCATTTTGGAAGAAATCGCACGTATGGTTTAGGCGCTAGCAGTGTTCACAGACGGACAGACGGACGGACGGACGGACGGACGGACAGACGGACGTTTTCCTTTCAATTGGGTTTTCGGTATCAAGGACCTAGAAAACTGGGTTTCTGGCTACACCACGTGTTAGGGGATTTTTTTTCTTAATTTAGCAACTGGTTTTATCCACTTATTCGTTTTCACGGCCCAGTAATAAATTTTTTTCCGCCGGAAATTGGCAATTTTTTTCGCGCAGCATTACATAACTTTCCCTATACTACGTATATCACTCCGTGTATAGTACGTATACGGGAAAGTAAGAAGTAAATGGTATTTATAAAATTATGGAACCTATCCTCGTCTATTTAAATTTTTAGCCTATAATGTGTATGTCATTCCTTTCCTATCATCTCAATTTGCTCAGCAGAAATTTGTTATAAAGTCTCCAATTTTGGAAACAACAAAACATGTGTATTCATAAAAATGAGTAGAACAAAAGTGTCACAAATTTCTTTTGTGCGTCATGTGTAATACTTACGTTGTAATATTTTTCAATTTTAATACTTTTGCGTTGTGTTTGTGTATTTGTTTCGACGTGTTTTGCGTTCATGCTCGAGGTTTTGTTCACAGTGCCAACCCCAATTTATACCAATGTTTGCTAACTGGTCTAAAGATCAAATTAATTTAGTTAAATATTCAGAATGTCTCTTATGTAATTCTTGAGTAATTTGAGAAATAATGTTCAGCTGATTTTTTAAACAAAGAGAACAACAGGAATTATTTGAAGCAGAGAAGAGAAACATAAAATAAGAAATAAATAATCACCACATCTTGTTGCTTGGTGAATTTTCACATAATATTGTAAGTTCACATCTGTATAATCATAAAAATATTTAATGATCAATTGGTTTGATAGATTGTATATAATAAGTTTTAGTTACGTATTACATTTACATTATTATGTCCCACAAAGGTTTACTTATTGTGATTGAAATTATGAATCTTTTTTTTAAATTTGTTGCCTTTGTTGTCGCAACGCGTCTCTAAACCCGTTTTTGGGCGTTGAGCGGCTGTCTTGGAGTAATTCTCCTTTATTTTTATTGCCAAGTATTGCCACGTTGCAGTGCCTTTTGTCCTTTCGGCCAGGCGGTCGGCGCCGTTAGGTGTCGGGGTCCTCAGACGGTCACCCAACCAGCAACCCGCGAGATCTGGAATTCGCATAACCTCCGAGGAACGCAGTAACCGAATTTGGCTATCGACGCCAGCCATTGTTTTCATCGAGTGAATGAATCGATGAAAACATTGTAGTCTTCATCGATTGAATCGGTCTAAAATTTTGACAATGTTGTGTTTATTTAAATCATATCATCTGATTAGGTGATTAGCTATTAATATATGCTACAATAAAAAAGAATATTTACAACCACATGCATTGCATTGCAATATATTGTGATCATCCGTTTTCCCTCCGAAAGCTCAGGAAACGTGGCATATTTATTGCCCACACGAAGAGCATCGGTACTCATAGCGCGCGCCGCACAGACAGAAGAGAGCTACTGATTAGTTCTCATAGTTATCACAACAGTTAACTAGAATTGCTTGGCTAGAGACATACAGCACATCCCGTCCCTTTTCGAAGCGTGTCGGCAAGCAGCAAGGTTGAACGGACGTACCGTGTCAACGTGGGCGCCATCAATCCAGACGAAGAAAAGGCATAAGAGCTCTTCAAAGACAAAAGGAAGAGGTAATTAATTCTTTCAATTAGTGCGAAGAGAATTACTATTTAAGGATTAATTAACAAGATGTTTTAAGAACAGTGGGAAGAGGGGACTGAGCCCTGTTACTTATAATTGATTAGAATCTAACACGTGGTTTTTATATCCTTCTTTTTCAGCTTTTCTTTTTTGTTCTTTATTCTCTTTATATGCTCTTCGCTTATTATACTGAATTGAATTCTATTGGATATAATTGGAAAATACTAGCGGCATATGGTTAAAACATTTACGTTGGCAAAAGACGAATATTTAACCACACCGTTGGCCCAGAGAGAGTTCTACTGCAAGGGAGCTGTGGTAACGGTACCCGACCAGCGGAGCGAGCAGCGAAGGGAAACACCCAGCATCAAGGTCACCGAAGTTGCCACTGCTCGAGTTTCAGAAGACGGCGAACGAAACCCCGTATTGAAAAGGATTTCAAAATAAGAAAGTTCCTTTTACAAACGTTCTAGTGCCCAGAATTCGTTGAACGAAGCAGGTAGAGTAATTCTGTGTAAACTGAGAAAAAGATTTAATGTTCAGCTAGTTAGAGAAGAGAGTAATTTTTTTTAAAACTTACAGAATCAATCTTTCTTTATCATTATTCTTTGTAAAAATACAAACAGTAAAAACTTAATTTTTGTGTTACATGATAGAGAATATAAATGGTACCAAAGAATGTGTGAAGGCCTAGTAAAATATTGATTTGATGAGAAAGACAGTGTAAATTAGTAAAGTATCAAAGAGAAGGGTGTATAGATTTAAGAATTTTCTTGTGTATTCTATTTTCAGCAGCGTATTTTGTGTTTTTCTGTATATTTATGAGTGTCAAGTGTACGAGATTTCTATGCCACAAACTTTTTCATCTCAAGATTACAGTAAGGTTTTTAAGAAAACTGTGTTTTAATGTGAATGATTCGCGAGACCGTAGTGTAGAGAACCCACGTCCTTGATTCCACCAATTTCAATTTTTTTATGTGGCCCACCGTCATCCCGACTGAGCTACCAAACATCCTACGGTGATTATTAAAAACTAACGACTGTGGTGATTGCAATATGGCTGAGCTTAGACTAGCATCCAATATTTTACAGTATCCAGTATTGAGAATAGTATCCATTATTTTACAGTTATAAACACATCGAGTATATTCAGTTACATACAAAACCGAACGTTAACCGTATGTTAATTAGTACATTGTGAATCAAAGAGGAAGGACGACAATGAACATGATCCATAAAACATTATATCTGCAAATATGTGGAATGTTACGAGACCAGATTTACGTAGTGAATAGAGAAAAATAAACAAACACAATTACTGTTTTATTCAAACATTTCAATGTAATTTATAATAAATATTAATTAGTTAATTGAATCATGTGGAAGTGAAAAATAATTGTTAAAAATAATAAATTTAAGGAAAAGGGATATTTACTAATGGTTATATGGGGGCCTTGATATTACATCAATTTTTGTGTCACAGAAATCATCATAATAAATTCGATTTCGAACAAAAATCAATGTCGATCAAATCGATTAATCGATGTGAAAAAGAGAGAGTAATCAGCTCTGAAATTCAAATTGCTGAATAAGATTGAGTTGATCAATCAAATATTTATTTATAATACGTTTATTTACGTATCTCCACCGTCTTTGAATTAAAAGAGCACTGTATCATTTCAAATAAAAATAATTGTTTCTTTGAATACATATAGTATCTAAAAGATTTGTTCATTACAAATTTTGTATCTATTAATTTGTGGATGGAGCAAAGAGTAAACTAAGTAACGTATAAATGACATGTAATAAATGGTTTGAACACAGTGATATACAAGCATGTCATTTTAAGTAGCAATTGGGTTGCAACGGAATTGCGAAACGGGAAATATATTCCTATATAATTGTTTAACTAAAAAATGTAACTAGATGGCGAAAATGTATAGTGTATACTCTTCACTATACCCTTCGATATTACGATGTAAGATCGGAACAAACCCTTTTAAGACATGCGATGTTGTAGTGAACAAGTCTTTTAGGGATGTACTCTGCGTTTTAATTATTTTAAAACGAAATCTTTTGAATTATTTTCTTAACATTTTAAAATAATTTTAGGCCAATATCCAAAGGAGACTAGAAACAATTGTTGTAATTTTCGAATGTGAATATGGCGTCCAACCATTAGTTGCAAATTCTCCGTATAAATTAAGTGGTTGTTAAAATATTATCACATGTATTCGAGACATTTAACTACCAAAACTTTCTGTAAATACTTTTTCAGATATTAAAATATCCTCCCTCGGTTAATTCGTATAAGTAATCTATAATTGTAATCTTTAAATAGAAACATTTCAATGTATATTTGTTAGATACACATATTAAATACACATTGTAAATAACTGATTTTACATCCAGCATCCAGAACATTATTAGATATTTTTTTCGTTATTATGTATTATGCTCAAACATATTTGTTTCAGTATTAATTGCAATTGTTCTAAAATTGTTTTACAGCACGAAAAAATTAGAAACTCTCGTATACAGTTCTTGATATAAATAACGCATACAAAAGAGATAAAGACTGAGGATTTCTCACTCCACTTCGCGCCAAATACTTCTCAAGTAAGGCAAAAATCAATTAACTTCGACAACAATTCCAAAGGTTTCGTAGTATGCGACAACTTCCGCCATCTCAAGTATGTAACAGGCGACCGAAAACAACCCAGACGCTACTAACGTAATTTGCAAAAAAAGCAGTTAATTCAACAACATCACTGCATTCAACAACAATTGTTCGAACATCAGCAATAGGAACGTTGTCAGCTGATTCATCATTTACCACAGTCGATGACATGCGGTCCCCCAACCCTCAACAGAGCGGTGAGGCCGGCCGCGACACGGACACCATTACTCAGGGTCAAGGTAGATCCACTAACAACCAACAGCTACAGCGACTAAGGGGGTAGCTACAGTTATCTGGGTTCAAAAAATCGATTTTTTAACATTTTTTAAAGGGTATATTTTGATCTTAATTTCAGTGAAAAAAGTATATTTATACCTATTTTAGTTTAGAAGTTATGAGGGTTTAACTTATGTGCTGCACATTTTTGGAACACATGTTACTAAATCTTCAAACTTAATTATCTGGAAAAGCAAATTTTTGTATTAGTTTTACAAATAATCTTTTTTCTAATGTTGTTATCTCTCTCAAATTTTCAGGATCTGTTACAGCTACCCATAGCTACAGGATCAACTATTTTCAACAAAGTCACTCTTCACATTTCAGAAATAATCAATTAATTATAGGTGAAAATGTATAAAATTCCGTCTGTCAGAAATAAAACAAAAACAAACAATTCAAATTTATTTACAATCATTGCTATTTTTATTACAAGTTGTAGCCCAAGAATATTTCTACAGATGTAAATAAGAATTTTAGCAAAATTTTGAAAATAATGTTATTAATCATTAAAACAGTAAGTGTCTCCCCATTTTGCAGACGCCATTGTGTATGGCAAATTAACATATTTAAAACCTGAATATTTGTTTGCTAGATATATTTTTTAAATTACAGTATGTGAATTTTTACACTTGCAAAGTTTGGTTAAGAAAGGATAAACAGTTTTGGAGCAAATCAAATTTTAAATTTTTGAAATATTAGTATGTTTTAACTGTAGCTACCCCCTTAAATCACGTAAGTAAAGTGCCGTCAAATTTCGGAGTGGACAGCAAAAAACACAAAAAATGCCATTCAGAGGAAGTTGCGATCCAGTGCAACGTGCCAATGTCTTCCCTGTGAGCGAGCCCCTTGTGCGCCAATCAGAGGCGCTCAGTGAGCCAGATCCAAACGTAATCAAAACTCCCCCAATTTTTGGGCAAGATGTTGACAAATATTAAAAGATGATCCAATACATCAGAAATTCCACTCAAAAAGATTTCCCCACCACAAGTATTAAGGACGCAGTGAAAGTTATATTTAGTGACATAGAGGACTTTAGAAATTATAGAAATTTTTGCGATGAAGAAAACATCGCTTATTGCTCGTTCAGGGACCCTACGCCCAAACCCTTGTCAGTTGTAATGGAAGATAAGTGAACCCGAAACTTATAAACGACTTTTTCCATCATTCCTTCATCGCTCTTATCGGGAAGCAACCCTATCTTCAAGTATGACGCCGCCATTAGACAGGACAAATATCATTTCCAAAATCGTTTCAAAACTTGTGACAGATATAGTACCACAGATACAAAAATTGGTAGAGGGAATGGTTAGAATAATGACATAAAATGGATAAAAACCTGGAGAAAGGCAGTACCCTTAACTAAAATGCAACAGCCGCAAACGCCAAGAAAACATTTTCAAAATATTCTTACGTCATCACAATGTCAATATTGCTTGCATCATAAAACACATTCAATCTCAGGTAAAGTTTTAACATTCCAGGATTCCAGATTTATCGCTAAGATAGATGCAGTTGCAAGTGGGGTAGCTAAATTAACTCACAAGCAAGTGAAACAAATCTCCACTACTTTCTCAACCAACATAAAAGCGTTTGGAATTAAAATTGGTACAGTCAGGAAATCAACCTTATCGTACGGATGGCCATATCCTAATAAGCCATGTATGATTATGTACATCAAAATCCTCGAAAGACAAATGTCAAACGAGAAGTAATAAATTTAAAGAAAAAAATTTAAAAATACTTCGATCTCCAACCCACACACCATTACTGCAGGTGTTTCGCAAGGACTGGTATAATTTTTACCAAAACCTTCACTCTTCCCCAGCTCCTTAATCTTCCGTCTAGGTCGCAATACACTGTCAAGCTTGCAGAGTATCCAAATTGATGTACGACTCCCGAGTCCACAAGATCAGTAAACAAAAGCTAAGAACCAGAAATGGGATTTCACAGGTACAAGACAATTCTGATTCGCAATGTGTGAGTGTTTTTTTTTGTGGCGTGCGTAGAGATTTTGTGATGCGACATACCAAGAAATTGCGAAAGAAATTTTGTCGTTTGTTGAAATATTTTCAAGATATTCTAGAACCAATTGCTTAATACGTCTTCTCGTCATGTCTGTCAGTACTGTTATTCGCAAACGTACGTATCATTATTTCGGTATCCTTCCGTAATAACTCCCCGTATTAAAAACTCAAACATTTGCCGATTGTTTTGGCTCTATTTTCAGTCTTCTCTCCCAACCAAGGTATTCACAAATGGGTTCAGCGAACATAACTCAAACAACCCTCTGCTACTGTCACTTCTTCCTTCTTCATTTACTGATCTTTTCACGCCCAAAGCACAGCATTTTCATCAGGCGTTTATCCATTTCATCTTTTGCGGTTTCGTTTCCTTTCCTCTAATGGTCCTATCTTCCACCACTGCAAGTGACCACCGTCTTCTACGTAGCTGCTTTCCATCCTCCTTAAGATTTCAACCACTGATCTTTTCACGCCCAAAGCACAGCATTTTCACCAGGCGTTTATCCATTTCATCTTTTGCGGTTTCATTTCCTTTCCTGTAATATTCTCACCTTCCACCATCGCAAGTGACCACTGTTCCAACGTGTAGCTGGTTTCCATCCTCCTTAAGACTTTTCCCTTTCCTTCCCTTTACGTCTCCCTGGCCGATGCTGGGGCCGCGTAGTCACATCCAAATCCACGAGCATCCCCCGCCCCGCCCCGCCCCTGCGTCTGCGCGCGCAGGGGGAGCATCATAATCGCATCCCCCGCAAGGGGCGCTTCATCCGTCTACTCAACTTTTATTATCATTCTCCACTGCGCGCTCTCCGTCCGCCTTACCGCCTCATTTATTACAATTCCATTACCGTCCTTCTTCGCTAGACCTGAGACTGTTCTTTCTTATTACGCGTAAGGCAACCGCCCTTTCTCTGGCGAGCCTACGCCCCCGCCGCCCCCGCCCCCCGCCGCCCCCGCCGCCCCCGCCGCCCCCGCCGCCCCCGCCGCCCCCGCCGCCCCCGCCGCCCCCGCCGCCCCCGCCGCCCCCGCCGCCCCCGCCGCCCCCGCCGCCCCCGCCGCGGGCGCTGAGGCGGAGACCGCGCCGCCATGATCGATTGCTCCGCATTTTGCTCTCCACGACCTCCACGCCACCTCCAAGATTATTGCTTCGGTCTATAAACTAGTGCTAAAACAGATACTTTCTAGCCCGTACTTTCACGCAAAATTTCGAGAAAATTACCCAAATTGTCGAAAAAGTGTACATGATCTTGTAGCAAATTCTATCTGTAAGGAACAGATTTCATTGAGGGAAAAATCTCTATTTTCATAATAGTTGTAGGAAGATGCCGAAAAAATTCGGAATTTTTGCAATTTTCGAAAAATCCGAAATTTAAACGGAAATGATACCTGCATCATTCTCTTAAATGTCCTTCACAGTATCCAAAAACAAAATACAATAAAAAATTATGGACTCATTTTTTTTTAAAATTGGGAAAATGTCCCAGGGGCTTCATGTAAAGTATCCCCCAAAATTAAAATATCGGTTTCAAATTCAAGGGATCGAGATATCGGTCTAATTTATTAGAGAATATCAGTTGTGGAAAAAATCGGCTGAAGGGTTTAGTGCGCGTGAACCTTGGATAAAAGAAGTCATTGAATTTTGTGAGGAATAAAATATTCTATTTGATGGTGGATTGTCAACAACATATTGCATGCAAGATCATTACGATCGCAGAATTTTGAATATTTCTGTTTAGCGAGTTCATCTTCAATTGAAAGGCATATAACATCATTCTTGAACTATATTCTGTACAAACGCAACTCTTCAAAGTTAATTCATTAACTACAAAATCTCCTTTAAAAATATTGTCCTATAAGAATTCGTTAGTCCAGTTATTGTGAGCTCTTATTCAATTGTCCTAAGCTAATTCCTGACGGCCGAGCCATTGTACTTGATTAACGATTTACATTTTCCATTAAATTATCTCGTAAAAGTTCAGCTTTTTTTTTCCTTTTCGTACTCTCCTTTATTTTCAGTTATAGACTTCTTTCTTCTTGAAATTTCAACCTCTGTTCGCTTGTGTATTCTCTCACATCATCTTCATTTCTCAACTCGGCACAATTTCTGAAACAATATTAATTGAACGATGTTACTTGTTCTCGGTTACCGGCACATCGGATGAACACGAAAGACGTTTCCAACAATGAACTGTTACCTGATGCTAACGCATTATTCACGTGACGTTTTCTCCTTTCCTTGCAAAGGCTTCGATGCCAATTCGGCGTCCCCCCTAACCCTGTTCACTTCAATCACAGACAAGATTTCTTTCACGAAAATGCGAGAGAAACAAAATAACTTCAAATAATTTCCAGTTACGAAACTTTTGAGATAATTTTAACATTTAAAAACTGACAAATATTTCCCTCGCTCAATCAACCTGCCTTCAGCCTAGGCCTACACAACGCACGAATGCAAACATTTTTATTCTACGCACTTCTGTCTTGTGATATGCCCTATTTTTCACTTGCCCCCTTTTGTTACAGAATATGTTGCTAAAATTAGGATAGTTTTGAAAATTTCGGATCAGATGGATTGTAAGGGAAATGATTAACAATACAACTGTAACGATCAATCCTAGGCATCAAACCTTATCTGTTTCATTGTGCTGTAAAGTGCTGTAAAATTTTCACTAATTTCTTCAAAATAGATGCCATATCTAATAAGCTGCAGAGTAATAGCTACAGATTCCATTTTATGCTAATGGAAAGCATGGTTAAGTAAGTAATGGTTCGATCTTATGGTTCTTTTGATTGTAGGTCAAATTGATATTTTTCGCCTTGTATATGACGTTCTGGGATTTTTTTAATAGTATTACAAACTCCCGCTTCTAATTTGCCTAAAGAGCATTTGTCGTCAAACTGCGATAAATTCTAAACATGTATTCGTATTAGCAAGTGAATGGAATACCTCACGCGTGCGAACAGTGATTATGATTCTCTGATGTCTTCTTTGGGCGTTTAAGAAATACATTTTCTCATAGTACTTAAGGTAGGCGCCGAGTGTGTTAAAATATTTGAACTCTAGAGCTACGAGTTTCTAACGTCAAATGTCACATGATTTACAGAGAGTTACAAATGTGCTAAGATTCATTCCGAGTAAGACTTTTCACTTTTAAAAATGTATAAAAGGGTATTGCTCTGAAATTTGGGTACTTAACCAAGTTCTGTAAAAGATAATAGTATAGAAAACAGTTTTTTGGAGATGCTATGTAGTCACATTCCTTGATCATAAAAACATTGACGATAAAAAAGCAATTAAATATTCTTAAGTAGTGATGTTAAAAAATTGTTATGTTACGCCCATTTACAAAGGATGGATATAGAAAGACTGCCCCAGAAGGTTTATAGCTGGAAGGCAGCAAGACGAAATAAGAGGTCGGGCAAGAGCGAAATGGAAGGATAGTGTAACAGTAGCAATGGAATAAAAAGATGTGTTACAAGACACTTGCCATGGCAAAGCAAAATGACGACTTGGATGCGATAAACTGCCAATGTAGTTGTGTAAACATCGCTACAATATACATATCTAATTATATTATTCGAGTATGGGCCAGTAGTGACGACCGACACATTTCTGTCTTCGGGGCCCAGTCGTATTCTCTCCTGGAGAGATGAACATGTGGAATTACGGGGATCAGCCTTTAAGCCGCATCCCCTTGGTTAAGACAAGGTTGTTAGCCTTGAGTAATCAATTATGAGGTGACAGGATGATGTTGCCATTATTATTATTATTATTATTATTATTATTATTATTATTATTATTATTATTATTGTAATTGAAGCAATGCAAATATTATGTTCAATCAAAATGCCTCAATAATATAACTAAATTTTCTATCCTAATATTGTAACACAAATAATTATTTTCTTGTAATTGTCGAGTCATGAAGTTCCATAATGTATTGGCCGGTAGACATTGAAATGTATCCTTGAAATTGTACTTTATAATTATGCTTATATCTGTATTATTAGACGCCAAAATGTAAAAAAAAAATTCATGTAACTGTACTATATATATTTGTAATGTGTATATGTATTTGGTAATGAATAGTAATTCTAAAAAAAGGGAACCTAATGATAAGTCCCTGGACTTATTAGGACCCACAACCAATTGAAACAATAAAGAATTATTCTATTCTATTATTATTATTATTATTATTATTATTATTATTATTATTATTATTATTATTATTTTATTTTTCCATTACATCCCGACTGAAGATGTTATCAGTCGGCTGAATATACAATCTACTCCAGGTTGCAACCAGCTTCCTAAGGAGCAGATCCGGAGACTATCAGTGCCTCTACAATACTTTACGCAAAATGTGGGGCTGTTCCAAATAAAGCAATTTCTTGCACTTCCCAGTCTTTTGAGTTACCTGGGAGTTTAGACAAGTTCTTACTCAAATTTTGCGGAACAAATACCAGAGCTCCGATAACTATCGGTACGACCTGTGCTTTTACGCCCCACATTCGGCTGATCTCGATTTCCAAACTCTTGTATTTAAGACGTTTCTCTGCCTCCTTGGTAACGACGTTTATTATTATTATTATTATTATTATTATTATTATTAATTATTATATTATTATTATTATTAATTGATAAGTTGGTGATAAGTGGTAAAAGAACTAGGATGATGGTGGGAGGTGTTAGGTGGGAAGTCTTCGGTAGGCATTTGGAACCATCCCAGCACTCGCCTTATGACCACGAAAACCCTGGTCGGAAAACCACGAAAATCCTGGTCAGGAAGGTCGGCCTGGAAATAGGACCAGGACATCCCGATCGCGCATCCAGCGCTCTACGCACTGAGCCACTTCTCTTTATGCGTATGAACATAAAAGCACAACACTGGTTGAAAGGGGACTGTCCGAGATCGAAGCA
>JAHLJT010009436.1:6475886-6508339 GCA_031308135.1 Acheta domesticus | reverse complement strand
ACAAAAGTGAGCGGAAACCCAACAATATGGCTGGACGGAGAAAAGGTTGTGATAAGACTGAGATTCAAATACTGGGATCAGTGCTGAAGGAAATGAAGGAATAGAGGAAGACATAAATAACAGGATAAACTGTGGTTGGATAAAAAGGAGAGAAGCAACACGAGTATTGTGTGACTGCCGAATACCAATACGTCTTAAAGGGAAGGTCTACAAAACTGTAGTGCACATTGTCGAGATGAAGATGTTGAGGTGGATTTATAGTGACGCGAAAGAACAAAATCTGGTATGAAGTGATCCGAGAAACCATGAAGGTGAGGCTGATAGAGAAAAGTCAAGAAAGGCGAGGGAGATTTTATGAAAAAGCCTCTAGAGTACGAGGCCCACCGAGTGGAATCAATAGAGAATAGGAAACGAGCACGGGGCCGCCCAAAGAAGATATGGAAATATTGTGTTAAGGAAGATGTATTTGTCAAAATGGTGCCGCAGTGGATATGCCGCAAAATAGGAACAGGGGAGAGTAGTGATCCGAAAAGCCGACCCCAGGGAACTGGGATAAGGTGTAGAAGAAGAAGACAGAATAGATGTTAAGAAACCTAGGGCGTGAATGGGGTCGAAAATGATAACTCTTTGACAAAAACATTTTGTAGTATCTCAATAAATGGAATTACAGGGAGGATTTTGAATGGTTGTGTAGGATGCATGGTCTTCTGGTCAGAAATGTCACGCATATACAGGGTAGTTATAATTAAACTTTTCCTACTGAACACATTATAACATGTACAGCCACGCATGTACAGGGTGGTTATAATTAAACTTTCCTTCAGAACGCGTTGTAACAAGGAAGCGATTTATAGTACGAGTACCAAACCTGCTAGTATTACTTTCCAGAGTATGTGCATTTCTACGTCACGGTGCCATCGGCCAGTTTCAAATATGGCCACCAGGTGCAGAATTGCCGTTGTTTTTGATAAGAGTTTCATCAAAAATGTCCTTCTCCGTTTGTTCAAATCCATGTGCGGTGTGTGCGGGCTCTTCAGCACTATGCCTGATTATGGCACCTGGTAGCCATATGTGGAACTAGCCGGTGGCGCTGTGACGCTTAAAAATCATGTACCCCACACTCTGGACAGAAATACCAGAACGTTGTACTCGTACTACAATTCGTTTCCTTTTGACAACGCGTTCTGAAGGGAAAGTTTAATTACAACCACCTGTACATGCGTGGCATTTCTGACATCAACCCTGTGATCAGAAGGCAAAGCATTATACACAACAATTGCGCCCTGAAGATCCTCCAAATATTTGGAAGTGTTATTCCTTACTTTCTCACACTCGGTATCGAATTCTCACACTCAGTTACAGGACCTCTGTTACTACACGACATCTGTTAGGATACAGCTGACGACATGAGACAGCGCTGTTCCAACGACGAGGACACCCGCCACTGAATATTTCTATTCGCCTTTTGCGTCATGGAAGAACAACTTTCTGATATTTTTACTTTCTCCCTATGGAGTACAGGGAAAGTTATGTAATGCTGCGCGAAAAAATGGCGAATTTTCGGCAGAAAATGTCTTATTACAAGGCTCTGATAACGAAAAGTGGATAAATCCGGTTGCTAAATTTGAAACAAAATCCTCTAACACATGGTGTAGCCAAATTCCAAGTTTTGTGGGCAATTCACGTAATTTTGCATGAAAATACAGGAGAGAAAGTTTTAGCGTCACTAGTTTGGTATGTAAAGAACTTGTATATTCGTAGCTGCTGAACTAAACTATGTTATTTCGTACTACCTATTTGTGAAGACTGGTTTTACTAGAATATTTAATTCATTGTGGAGTTACAAGAGAGTTTTTTTATTTCTTGTTCTTGAGCAGTGTCATTTTAGTACATTTTGGAAATCATTTGAATGGTTTTATTCAGAAGCATTTTTGTCGATGCAGGTCACTAGTGCAATTAGATTGTTTGTGCCTTTCATCGGTATTACAGCGCACATAAAGAATATGAAAATAAACTATTGTATGATATCCTAAGGCTATCCCAGAGTTCTGATGGAATTAAGAATATTGAATTATAGAATAGATGTTCCAATGCATTGCGAAATATTAGGCCCAATCTGGAGTGTTGCGCTAGCAAGAGTTTTTCAACACTATTATTCTGAATAGCATTTTCAAGAAACTCTAGCATGCTTCAGTGACACTATTAGTTCCACACTGGCTGCTCTTCCTAGGCAGTACGAGCAAGGTGGATCAGAGTACAGATGTGATTGCTTTAGGTTCCCTTGTGTGCAGTCTGAGCACCTACATGGTCTTTGCTTAATTTCCGATTGATCACGAATTCGATGTATACTCATGAGACGTGACATTTGGAACGTTGCTTACTCACTGAACAAGGTAGGGTTGGGGGAACCGACACGACTGATGGGTGCGATAATCAAAATTGTAGCGTGTTATACATGAGAGTCGTTACATTACAATATTTTATGTAGGCGGCTTTCCTTCGAAATTAAAGGAATTCTCTTTGTGATTGAAAGTCAAGATAACTGAATGACGTTGAGTAATGTTTAATTTCTTGGAATCGATTATTCTTTTTGTGGTAACCTTAAAACAGTTTTCTTTAAGTAATTTTGAGAAATGTATTCGTTGTCAGTAATATGAATTGTTCGCTTTTACTAGTTCTAACAACTGCAGATTAAAATAATGGTGCTACAATAACTTTGTCTAGTTTTAAAACCTAATACTTATTTTATATAATAAGTAATCATTGGATACTGTACATTTGACTTCGATAATATGAAAAGCGTATTTTAGAACATATTAGTGACCAAATGTCATTTAATATTGATACGTTATTCAGTAAATATTAACGCAAAAGTATCGACTGATCGACGCATGTGAGCTTTAACTTTTACCATTACGGTCACAAATAATGTGATAGGATATCAAAACTGATGCGATGACTTTTGTAGTTTATCTCAATTGTATCCCTCCTATTTTTGCAACCGGATGACGTCAGTATTAACCTCTTTTATTTTCTTACCTCTACAAAGACACTAATGAAAGCTCATATTCATCGTGCCGTAACGATTTTGTAGAATCTATAATGTTTACCGAAAGTAAAACTCAGTATTATCCACTGTATTATGAGTTTTACAATAGGAATGTAGTCAACCACGAAATACTAATCAAACATTATTAATTATGATTTTGTTTCGAATATTTAGCCATCAATTTCAGGATTTATTTTGACGAATTGTAGGGTTTTCTATAATTGTAAACAATCGTGTTACTGTTTATGTGTACTGTTTTGTTCTGGTAAAATAAACTCATTTGTGGGCTATATTTTAATAGAAACTCTAATATATTAGAGTTAAGATCCGTGCATAAATGCTAGAATATTTTGTCTTCACGGCATTATTTGGTTACATGTTCGACTCTTTGAAGCTGTGTTTGTTAGAAAATTTGATTATGGAGTTTTGACAAGCCTGTATTAGACGAACAATTATTATTTCATGCTTCCAGATAATATAGGCTGAACGTGAAAAAATGTATAATTTTATCCAGAATTAATTAATTAAAAATTCGGATGTTGTAGTTGAAATTTTTCGAAGTGTTTGGATGTAAATATTCATTCATCCAAAATTTTTCGACCATCGAAATATTTTGGTACAGTGAATGATGAAAAAAGACAATTAACCTACTTGATGCTGGTTCGTAGGAATACATTTCTTTCAGCAAATGTGTTATGAAGGTTTTCTAAGTTACTACGATTTCTGATGTCGAGAACTTGCAAGGTTTCAATATGTTTAGTGAGTGTTATTGATAAAAGTTTTAAGAGCGAACACAGAGGAAGAGCAAATTGCTTAGTGAATTTGTGTATTTCATCTTTGCTTCTTTTTTGCTCTGTTTATGTAATACACGACTAATGGGGCTAATTACACAAATATATTTGCCATTCCTATGCTTTCTTTTGTACTAAACTTAAACCCGCACCAATGCGTCCCTTGCTGACATGGGAGAACCTCAAAGAAGGAGATGAACGGTCTCAGTATATGTAGGGATTTTTTAATTTTTTACTTTCTATATTTTCACTTACGCAAAATCCATTAGAACAAAATAATCTATGGGTGGGATATGTTAACAGGTGAAACATATTAAATCCCTGATCAATTCTTGACCAATGACTTTAAATTTTGGCATTTTTTCTACGAAATGCTTCTCAATAGTTTTCAAATTGTGACCAAGTCATTTTACAATCCTGAAATCGATATGCAATTTTTAAATAAGATTAACGTCGAAACGACAAATAAAATAAATCATTGAAAAAAAGAGTGAATTCCGGTGTTAGCAAACTAGGATATAGTTCACCCTCGGTTACAGGGAACCTATGTTACTTGTCCCGTTTCACATTCATTACAAATGAGCAATAGAAGATTCAGTTATACCTAGACACGTTTTTGCTTTTCTTATTTAATAAAAAGAAAAAAGCTGTAGAAATTTCCTGTAGCTGTATCGTTTCCTAGTAGAAACATGCTCCATCGATTAGAAAGTGCGAGTTATTGTTTCGACGATTTAAACGTGGTGATTCCAATGTGAAAGATCGTACGCTCTCTGGTAGATCACAAGAGGGCAAAGACGAGGAAATGCTGGCACTACTGGATAATGCCCAACTCAAACTCAGCAGCAATTGGCAAAAGGATTAAATGTGTCAAAAGAAACAATCAGCAAACGTTCACGAGTAGTGGAAATGATCAACTAAACTCAGTAAATGGGTCCCACACGATTTGCAGCAAACCCAGTGAAAGGCACCTTGAAATTGAAATCGCTTGGATGGGTCATCCTTCCCCGCCCTCCGTTCTCCCTCGACCTGCCGTCATCTTACTATCACGTAATGGCATCAAAGGGGCCCGCGCTTGCAGAGCAGCACTTCAGCTATTTAGAGGAAGTTGGACAATAGCTCGATGAATAATTTGCCGCAAAAGACAAACAGGCTTTCTGTCATGGTATTCATAACTTACCTGAAAGGTGGGCGAAGAGTGTAAAAGCCGTTGGGCAATATTTTGAATAAATAAAACAAATAATTTCCATTAAAAATTAAGTATTTTCTTTACCACAAAAACAGGCCAAAACCTATCCATACACCTGGTACGTGTAAGGAGAGAGGAGAGGACGAGAATGAAGAGAGATATCACACGCGTTTCTGGGTGCTTTGAAAGGATACAGATCTGGCATTCACCTAGTATTGATTGCAGAAAATATGGAAAACTACAGATTAGAGCACTAGACGGTCAAAATGAGCACTTATACTGATGCAAATTGACGAGCATTTATCCTTTCATGAAGAAATGGAGGTAAAAACAATTTTGGTGTTCAGTGAATAATAAGTCTGTCAGGCGAATTAGATGCAGAAATTCCATTTAAATTGATGAATTTGTGTTTCCTTACCGCTCGGTTATTTTCTGTGATTGATAATGTTTTATGAAGATAGTAATTCTTCTTTTTTATTGGAGCGAAGTCGCTGTGGGCGTACTCACGAGTAACTGAATTGTCGAGGAAATTCATTTGGTGCGTGTCCATGCAACCTAATTGATTCGATTTGCATTATTCAAACAAAGCAAGGAAGCGAAAAATTGCCGAGAGCGTGACAGAAATTACTCTGTAAAGTGGGCCTGATTTACTCGGAGAGGCTGTGTGTGCCACCTATTGAACCTGGCCGCCTCCACCCGAAATAAGTTCACGGGCGAGGGGGGAGGCGACTGCAGAGAGCGAGGCAATATGTCAGGCGCTTTTTATAAGGACGTGCTGAAATAATTTAATTTTCTGCAGGCTGCCTGCGGTAATAGACGTCATTACTGGAGGAGAGCGCCTGCTTCCGCGGGCCCACGCCTTCCCTCGCGCTCGCTCCCCAGCCAGCCTTCCTCTCGCACCCTCGCCTCCCCGCCCAGGGCGCCCACGTTTTTTTATTCTTGCTTCAGTTTCACCGCGACTGCCCATCGGGAAAACCTGTACACAACTAGATGCTAAAAGGATACATGTTTCAAGAAATTATGCGTTCAGCAACAGAGTTGCTTTACAATGATTTTAGCTGATTAGCGTAGAAAAGTAGGTGCACCCTTACTTCCCCGCCCAGGGAGCCCACGTTTTTAGTCTTGCTTCAGTTTCACCGCGACTGCCCATCGGGAAAACCTGTACACAACTAGATGCTATAAGGATACATATTTCAAGAAATTATGCGTTCAGCAACAGAGTTGCTTTACAATGATTTTAGCTGATTAGCGTAGAAAAGTAGGTGCACCCTTACTTCCCCGCCCAGGGCGCCCACGTTTTCAGTCTTGCTTCAGTTTCACCGGGACTGTCCATCGGGAAAACCTGTACGCGGCTAGATGCTAACAGGACACATGTTTCAAGAAATTATACGTTGAGGAACAGAGTTGCTTTACAATTATTTTAGCTTATTAGCACAGAAAAGTTGGAATAATACTACGCTTGTGTGCTATGAGGGAGAGGGGGAGTAAGACAACAGATTGTGATAGTCTGATTCTGCTAAGTGGGAAAGAAGTGATCATTTGTTTGGTAAATTTAACTTTTAACAAACTTTCGTACACGTGAATCAATGAATACATTCTCCTTAGACAGGCAATATAAACTCTCTTAGATTTTTCTGGGTAGATTTCTACTAAACTGGATATTGTGTTCGTGGTGCGTTTACATCGTAATTTTGAAATTGATATTCCTCCGTTCTTACGACGTAGATGGCTGCTTCCGAGAAACTTATTTCAATTCAATGCAATGATGCCTTATATTCCGTGGCGAGGCTCAGGCCATGAGGCCTGCTCTTCCGTCTGACCACGCAAAGTCCGCTATGCTCCTTTCACCGCCTGGCAGAGAAGCAAGGGATCATTCGGGCGATAAAAAAATTTTGAATTTATCTCAGAGGTTTCATTTACGCTTGATGATCTTATACATGCAATAAATCTATAATATGGGACAGCCGGCTTTACCTCCCTTCCGAAGGAAGACGTACGAAGGATTTTTTCGCCCTTAAAAAAATCCATGGATTCGATCGATTTTGAATCCCGCGAACTTGGGTATAAGTCCAATACGCATCGAACCCACTTATCTCAGCTCCCGTTGGAACCTTGCGCACAGTACAGTGACATTATATTCTCGTAACGTGCATTTTTATATCGTTGTAATTGTTATGTTCAGAAAAAAAAGGCCGACTTCGTTAAACAAGTTTTTATTGCACAATCACAGCTTTTTATACAACAAGCGGATCTAGCCAGTAATCCAAAAGAAAGTACCGTTGCACAAGCCAAAATATCAATTAATCCACAAGATGTCCCTAATAATAGCCCAGTCGACAAAGATACCGTACACAGAATAACAAATTACTCGCCGGGTCGTATATACAATTACAATAGCACAGTCTTAGCACAGGCACTTCCACGATCTCTTGAACTGTCCCGGCGGTGGCGGTGCCGGCTTATAAAGTCCCCGGCGCCGCAGACTCGCTTCTGGGGTGAAGGCTCGCTGAACGTCTGCTGGCTGCCTATTCGCCAGCGTCCTCCCTGGTCTCTTGCCCTCACTAGCCGTCCTGCCCGCTGCCGAGCGCTGCCTGTTTGGCGCGCTTTTGAAGGGGGTGTTTACAACCGCAACAGTAATTATAAAACTGCAAATCAACGTCATGTTTTCAGTATTCGATTTGAAAATTTAAGTCGAAACAAATTTCTGTAAATTGCAAATGCAAAAATTGACCTATTGGGTCCGCGTTATTAGTGCTCTGTCAATCGAAAACGAAACACATAACTTCATCTGCTGAAATACTTATTCCATTACATTGTAAAACATTATAACGCGATATTCTTTGGTATAGCTTCTGCGTCTACATCTGCTTCCGTCCCTTGTCCACTCTAAGTAGCTGGCTCTTGATGGATCACTTCCCCTCGGTGCAGGCTGTTCATGACTCTGACCTGCCACGCATGAACTAACAGCGCGTTTTCCTCGCTACCACACGTACAATATTTTAAGAAAAAATCCCTGCTAGATTGCGTCATCGTTTATTGCAAACTTTGTTCTACATGACATTTTTAATACGCCGCCGAAGAAGAAATGTTGGTCAAATGATGGAATGTTCGACGTGCACTTCAAAATTGTTATAAACATTTTTAATATCGTGCCGTCTGTTTAAATTTTGATTTGTAAAATATTTATTTTGTGTATATGAAATGTGTGTAAACTAAGGGAACTGTCTTTACTCAATGAACACCTTTTTTCTTTTAAATTAAATATATGTTGGTTACGTTTATTCTTGGAAATTATTTCATTAAAAAAGAAAATATTAACTTAAAATTTTTATTATTTGCGTTTATTGAACTTACAAATCAGAGACATTTCAACAAGAAAATTTAATGAAAGTCGTATGAACCCGGCTGCGGTCCTCAAATTTACTCCTTGTCAAGATCCTTGGGTCCAAATGGACCCATATAATTTCTCTTGCAGATTATTTACTTTTCCAATGATCATATTTAGTATTCTTAATAGAAAGTTTAAGTTAGACACCGAAATGTTAATTATATACATTTATTTTATTTATAAGTTTGTGCAATAACGTAAAACAATGGTCTCTGAATATGCGTGATAGCAAAATAATGACATGCACATATAGAAAAATTGCATTACACACATGTAGTACAAATGTGATTGACATGATTTTTACCTGTAAAAGTTTTTATTTAGAGCAACGAAAAGTAATTTTGTTATCAGTTTTGCAACACACTCCATTTTCCCCTTTTTCGAATAGAATCTAAAAAAACTTAATTTTAAAGACTGTGAATTTTGCATCGGATTTCTAGCTTTCGACTTCTATTGATGACGAAGTTTGTGGCAGGTGTGTTCTGCGTTCAATAACGGCTTTACAAAAGATTCCCCAAGTTTTCTATAAAAAGTGTTATTTTTTTATAACATTTTTATTAGCAATCCTAATTTTCTTTTGTGAAAAAAACATTTGAATTGATGTAAAATGTTTATTTTGTCAGAGAGAACCACAATAGGCCACAAAAATGTATTTTTTTTATGAATAAGAACTAATCGTATCAACAGCTCCCTTTGTAGAATTATAGGTTGTCATTATTTCTGGTTTCTTTTCTCTAGATTCGCAGTCACTTGAATCATTGTAAAGGGTGCTTTGAAGGACAACACACTTTTTGATTTGTGGCACAAACGATGCTAATGTCGGGTAACTCGCTAAATCGAAAGTAGAATATTAGTTTGTTGTGCCCTTTGTCTGGAAACGTTTTGGCGGTATAGAGGATTTGTTTTTTGCACATAGTTCTACCGAGAGTGATGTCCTGGTTGAGAAGCTCCTGACCCAAGTGGTATGATGTAAAGAAATTGTCAGGAGTTATATTGTTATTCTTCAGAATTGAGGATAATTGTAGCATAACTTTTATTCCCAAATTTTGTTCTCTAGGTTGCCCTTCTTGTTTGCCAAAGGTTGTGCATTCTAACGTGTTTCATTTAGAATTTCCCTCCGTATTTGCCACGTCTTTGGCATGTGCTGCCGAAATGGACAATTGACTCGGGAAACGCCTAATTATTCATTGATTGTTACATACAATTGAAGATTGCACAATATCGGAAGAGGAAGAAACACATCAGAATACTACGTTCAAGTTTTAGAAAAACCGTCTATCCATAGATTAGAGAGCTGAAATTACTCCCAGCTGTTCGAAGTACTTCGACAGTGTTTTCGTAGTTTGATAGTATAATTCGACAAAATATTGTCATTGTACACCTTATGAGAAGATAATGTCTCCAATGAAAATACAAACCTTCCATAGTCGATTTATACGAATTTAACGAGTTATTATATGGAATTTCTAACGAGAGTTCAACGTGAGAAATGTCACGGGTCCAAATGGACCCGAAGAACCTATGTGTAAAAAAAAAATTATAAATCCTTTAATATTGAAAGTAAATGAATGACATTTTATATGCGGGTAGAAAACAGTCAAAAATAATTGTCACGGAGTATCAGAACGATCGCACCATTTTCTTAAGCGGTACAAGAAATTAAAATTTTATTTGGGTTGAAATGGACCCGAGGACCACAGCAGGGTTAAAAGGATTGCAACAGTTCTAGACCACCAATCGAGCCAAACTATTCGACGCATCTCGGTATCCTGGTGGGAAACTCTTTGAATCTTTATGTCAAGTACGGCCAAACATTAAAAATTTCGTATCCTTACCACGCGTCGGCCTCATCAAGTGGGGAATGTCCATTTTGGAAAATGTTCTGTGTACCGTTTAGGCGCCAGTGGTGTTCATAGACGTGTGGGCATTAGAAAACCACTTATTTCCTTTATTAGCTATATTACCTATATACCTGTATATAATATGCGAAAGCTATAAAGCCATAACGCGAATTTTATTAAAAAACTGATCATAGATTTCTGCAGCATTACGGGACTTTATGTTGACTATGTGTGTGGGAAAGTCAAAAAGCTAAATGATAAGGAGGCGTCAATTGTTTAAAAACCAAAAAGGGGCTAAAAATCCATCATATGATATCCACCAATCAGCTGCCAAATCCCTAAAGGGATGGGTCAACGGGTAGATTTTAAAAGGGCATGGAAAAGTAACTCTAGAAGTCATTCAATTGCAGAAATTGCTAATCACTCAGAAAATGAGTGTAACGAATGCAAGGTCATCAAACCCAGATAGATTGATTGTTGGATCGATAACTAATGATTCCAGGCGCGTCAACTAAGGTCATTAGTCGCATAAGTGTAATGCATCCTTTTTACCCCGGAGATGGCAGTGATCATGCCCCACGGGATAGCGAGAGCCGGCGCCGACCTCCCGCAGGATTTTCCTCAAACAGATATCTCCCACGAGCCAGCCACCGCCCCGTCAGGACACGCTCTAAGCTCCCGACCGGTCTCCCGGCATGTGTGGTGGTGTAGTTCATGAGGGTCTAAGTGTAAATGTGTGTAAGGGGTAAGAGAAGAAAGGGAAGGGAAGGAACGATTGAGGTCAGTGGCCCGTTTAGTAGGTTTACTACTCCGGCATTCGCCTTGTATTGATCGAAGAAAACACGGAAAACTACCGATCAGAGCAGCCAGCCGCTAGAATTCTCCTCTAGACAGCGGCTGCATTCGACCTAGCTGTCTAGCAAGTGACGAAAATCCTGCCATCACCATGACTCGAACCCTAGTACCTCCCGATCAGAGGCATTGCAGTTACATCAGTTGATGCCCTGGACCAGAGAGAGAAAACGGTGACCCTTTTTTTCTCCAGGCGAATGTGCGTTTGACGCCGTCGTGGCGTGGGCCGACCCATCTGCGTTTTTTATTTATTTTTTTATTGATTTATGGTGGTTGTACATAGTTCAGTACATTTTCTACTTAACATGTGTTTGAAGGCTTACGTGCTAACTTACATTTAAAACTTACTTCTAACACTTGAATCTAACACAAGGGTGAGGATGCCCTTTTGGGTCCTCCATTCTGGTTCGAATTCGGAGAAGGTTTTCAGGAATATGTTGTAGGGATGTCTGTTTTTTATTCTGGTGTGGTTAGGAATTCATGCGAGTCTGAAGGTTGCAAGAGAAGGGATTTGGGGTAAATAATGGTAGAAGTTAGTGACTAGGTATATGATGTGATGTTAAATGGGTTCTAGGCTGAGTTCTTTATGAAGCTGATGATTAGAGACAGGATTTTTATGTAGTTACATTTTTTTTGTGTTTCTACTTACTGTTCTCAAAATTGTAATCTTGGCAAATCTTCGCCCTCCTAACACAATATCGAATTTTTTCGTTACATATTTTTACATATTTAGTCATATATTAGATATTTTACATATTTTGATGTTTTCACAATATATTTTCTTGTTTTATCAATTTTCTTCGATTTAATTACATATTTTTTTATGAAAAGATGTATTTTTTTTAAATCAGCATTTTCCCTACATTATTGGGGAAATCTAGGAGACCAAAATATCATTGACATTACGTTTTGTGATCTATAACCTTAATTTCCGAGAAAAATTTGCGATCGCCGACGTGTAACACTTCGATGAAGATGCTACAGTGTATGTTCTTGGTCGTAGATCTCGCCAGTCTGTGCGATGGCTTCTATTGCGAAGGTCCGGCTGCTATATCTTTATTACATTTTTTTACTGTTTTCATTATATATTTATGTACATATTGTGACGTTTAATACTACATATTTTTCCGGTCTCTACCGAAGATTGGTATCCCATCTGCTTGCACGCTCTTCGAGGCATCAGAGATATCGAGCCGGGGGTGTCAGCAGCTCACGGATCGAAGACACCCTCGTGCGTGTTTCTTGGCGGGGGAAGCCGAATGTGCATTGGCCATTAGTTGCTTACTTGCTTGCTTGATTGATTCGTGTTTCCGAGCGCGTCAACTACGCAGGTCATTAGTCCCATAAGTGTATTGCGTGTTTTTTCTCAGGAGGTGGCGATGATCTTTTCCCCGCTGGATAGCGAGATCTGGCGCCAACCTACCGTCGACTAGCGGGGATTTCCCGTTAACCAGGTATCTCTCACCAGCAAGCTATCGCCCCGCCAGAACAAACTCTGTGCTCCCGACCGGTCTCTCGGCGTTTGTGGAGTGGAGTGCATGTTAGTGTATGTGTGTGTGTGTAAGAGGAAAGGATAGGACAAGAAAGAGGAAGGAAAGATCGCGTGCGGTCCTTTGATAGGGTACTGCTCTGGCATTCGCCTGGTGTTGATCGGAGAAAGCACGTAAAAACTACCGATGAGAGCAGCCGGCCGCTAGAATTCTCCTCCAGACAGCGACTGCATTCGACCTAGCTGACAAGCTCTTGTCGAAAACCCTGCCGCCGTCGGGACTCGAGGACACGCGCTTCGAGGCGTCAGAGGTATCGAGCCGGGGGTGTCACCCGCTCACGGGTCGGAGACACCCTCGTGCGTGTCCTTGGCGGGGGAAGCCGAATGCGCATCGGCCATTAGTTGCGCGAGAGCACCTCGGGGCCGCATTATTTACAGCGGTAATAGACGTCGCCCCGCGGCGAAGGCGAAGGCGGAGGCGGAGGCGAAGGCGAAGGCGCGTTGGGATTCGGGTTACGGCGGCGGAAGGAGCTGCCGACGCGACGGAGAGACTCCGCTCCATTACCCCGGACGCGCGCGCGGCCCACCATAAACTAAATGGTTACAGCACACGGACGCTGTTTCAGCGCGCGTTGCGTTTTGGATGATTACGCGGCACGAAATGCGGAACAAGAGGTGTCGAATGTTTATTCTCTGAGTAACATTTCGTCACCTTTTTTAAAGTTGCCCTCTTCCTAAGTCTTTTATGCAAAAACATATGTAACTTCAGGGCTTGCAAAGATATTTGTAAATAACTGCGGATTACATTTTAGGAAATGAAAATAAAAGGTTTGATTTACCTTTTTAAAATTGCAGTAATTTTTATAATGTTTCAAACACAGTGTTCTAGGTATATTATAAATATTGAAATACTTAGTTACGTAACGGAAATAGAACTCTTGTGCTATTGAAATCCAGAAATGTTTGGTTAACGAAAAGTTCGAAGGATTGAGGATCTGCAAGCTAATGAGGTCTTTAGCTGTGTTTGGAAATGTTTAAAGTAAGATAGCTTGCAAATATGTAAGGTTGTGCTTTAAACATCTTGTAAATTCACAATACTATTTGACGTTTTATAAGAGGAAATCATATTAGTCTGTTATATTGCTAATATCAATCTATTTGAAATTTACAATTTTATGATTACCATCGAGAATCCATTAGTTACACTTTAATCAGCTGCAGTGTTTTTCTAAATTCTGACATTTATTTCCACATAGTTTTGCTAATGGTAAGTGTGTACCAGTACTGCCAAATGTTTTGTAACCCGTTGAGTGAAAAAGGGGGATGCGGTATGACAATTGAATTTTTTTTGTTTTGAATTCATGTCCGTTCTATATGTCCTCGTATCAAACTAAATTGTATTCTTGGTTATTACATCGTGTAAACATATTTCTTTTTGAATATAGTTACCATTGAAAACGTTGCGTTTCTAGAAAAACAATTTATTTTAATGTCACTATTTAGTATTTCATATATTTTACAATATTGTTCATTGCCTTAAAAATTTTCAGTCTCACGCCAATATTTTGATATACAAAATCTCTACTGTTTTATCTCTCCGAGTATAACTGTATTAAAGGGGTTAGACGGAAGTAGAGTTAGATGGAAGTGGTGCTTGCAGAACACCACAAACGATTGCTGCAGCGTAGCATAGTTATAACCACCCTCACATCGCATTCACAAATGAAGTGGCAGGCATGTTAGAAATCCTGAGACCTTACAGCCAGAACCTCGCCGCAAATAAAGGTTGATTTGGATTAGTGAGTAGGGCGCGTCAAGTGCCAAGATCATTAGTTCCGTAAGTGTAGTTATTGTTTTTATTAGGAGAGATGGTGAGATGGCGAGAGCGTCAACGTAAACCCGCTTCATTTGCCATTGAGGCAATGGAGATGGCGCTAGTGATCCGTTCATTTCTTCATCTGGCGGTGCTGGGACAAATTATCTTCTATGGGGTAGCGCAAAGTCAATTTTCATTAAAGTGGTACGCGCGAAATTCTGGCCGACTACTAATTCGTATAGGCAGCGGTTGCCATTGAACTCACAGATGGCGTCTGACTATTAGTTCATAGTTCATCAACAGCGGCAGAAGGCGTAACTGAACTCATGCACGAGGGCCGTCAACAGTTCACAAACACCCAGAGAAGTGCAAGAAAAGACGTTCAGCAGAAGGGGATGGAGATGTTCGTCCCTTTACGTCCGCAGCAGACAGCTGGCGGGGGGCGGCGGCGGCGGCGGCGGGCCGCTGCCGTGCGCACCACGCCTCCGATGGCGATCGCCCGGCACGGCATTTTGCGTGCGCCGCGCCGCCACCCTCTCCCCCACCCCCACCCCCCACGACACCGCGCGCACAAATCCCCGCTAACGAGAGCGCTGTTGAAAGGGAAACGCGAAGCTCTTTCCGCTCTACGTGAGGAGACCCCTGAGAGAGAGCTCGAAAACGTATGATGCATTTCTGCAACTAATCGAAAATACAACAACAACAATAATAATAATAATAATAATAATAATAATAATAATAATATCGAAAAATATGTTCAAGAACTTGGTAAAACTCCTAGGTAATTCAAACGACTGGGAAGTGCAAGAAATTGCCTTATTTGGAACAGCTCACACTTTGCACAAAGTATTGTAGAGGCACCGACAATCCCTAAATTTGCTCCTTAGGTAGCTGGTTGCAACCTGGAGTAGATTCAGCCGACTCATGACACCTTTAGTCGTGATGTAGTGAGATGATAATAATAATAATAATAATAATAAGAAGAAGAAGAAGAAGAAGAAGAATGGTTCTATTACATACAGTTGAAGTCCTAGAAAAAAGAATCTAAGAAGCACAGAGGTATGGAAATTAATAAGTAATAAAGAAGTTCATCGCATTATAGAAAACATAATGGAAACATTACAGATGAGGCGAATAATATTTTTTGGACATTTATATAGAATGGACGACAACAGATTAACCAAGCATATTTTTAAATACCTTTGTAACAAGAAGTCGACAATAGCCTGAATTCAAGAAGTTAGGAAAGATTTGGAAAGAAGCAATATAAGTGAAAGAGAAGAAGAAGAAAGAGAAATGTTCAAGAAAAAAGTGTTAGAAATGGAAGAATTCTAAGACAGGAAGGAAAAGAAGACAGGATCAAAATGGTCCAAGGAGAGAAAAAGGATACACAGTGAAAAAATGAAAGAGTACTGGAGGAAGAAGAAAGGAAAAAGGAAGAAGCATTAAAATTGATGCGTGGTCCCTAGATGACCCAAACGAAAAAAGAAGAAGAATGTCCTTATTTGAGTTGGCCCCATGGTCGAGATGGCTAAGCCAGTAGTGCCATGGCGATCTTCAGTCGCAGGGTCGCGGGTTCGAGTCTGGCCTCGGACAAAGGTGTATTTGTGTTTGTATGTGTGTGTCGTTCTTTCACCCCTCGTAATCATTGTCAGTTAATCTTCCATACCCCACGGCTAACAACTCTGGGGTGTAAAAATGGACTCAGCAGAAATGTTGATCCCCCCAAATAAAGTCTTATGTGCACCACTGCACGTTGGCGTGGTCCATCGAGGCCGATTCGCGAGAAAAAAGTCTTTATTTGCACCTGATTAAGTGATTGAGGGTATCAACTAATAACACGGCAGTGCCTACGACCGGGAGGTCTACTATTTGAGTCGCGACCGTGTGCAGAGTTTTCGTTACTATCTACATAGGCAAATCGAATTCAACCATTGTCTGGAGGAGAATTCTACCGACCGAGTGTTCTCACCGATAATTTTCAGGGGTTTGTCCGATCAATCCCATGCGAATGCCTCAGCGTAATCCTAATAAGAGCAAAATAAATATTCTATTCTATTCTAAAATGTCATAAAATGTACTGGAGATTACAACGAGATTCCAAAGGAGCAGATCTAGCGACTGTCGGTGCCTTTCTATAATTTGCGTAAAATGTGGGCTGTTCCTAATAAAGCAATATCTTGCACTTTCCATTCTTTTGAATAACCTGGGAGTTTCGCCAAGTTCTGACACAAATTTTGCGGAACAAATCTTAGAGCTCCGATAACCATCAGGACCACATCTGCTTTTCGCCCCAGATTCGGCTTGTCTCGATTTTCAAACTCTTGTACTTAAGATGTGTCTCATCCTCCGTGTTTACGACGTTTTGATATTACAGCATAGCAACTTCTACTTGTAGAACTTTTTTTCTTCGAAATCTCAGATAGCATCCGGTTTGTTTGCCGCTATAATGCGATCTGTTTGAATTTGTTGTGTATACAATACTATTGTACACAGTCCAATAGATGTCACCATTTTGGGTGAGAGTTTGTACCACTTGGAGTATGTACGTGGAACTTGGAGGGCATTATAGATCTGTCTGAAGGTAACTACACATCCTGTCGTGTACTTTCAAGTGTTCGGTTTTTGATGGAATTGGACAAGCTGAAACAATATAATCAATGGTTCTATTTGTTCCTGACAGATGTGGCATTTATTATCTTGTGAAACTTTGAGTTTATTATTTTTTCCCTCGTGTTGAATATGCAGTAATTACATCACATATGAATACCATCACCCCCCAAAAAATGTGTTGAATCAAATCTGCACGTTCTAGAATATTTTAATGTATTCACTCATCGGTAACGTTGAGCTCTATTTAGTTTTGATACGCTGGAATGCGTGTATGTTATGCAAATCATTTGACACAAGTACTCAATTTCGGTACAGTTTGCGTTAATTAAAGAACTATGTAATACGAAATTTAGACGAATTGCCTTGTCGCGTTTGCAACGATTGCCACATGCGTTTGCCCAGCAATTTATTATATATTTTTAAGAGTAAAGGTTTAACTTAATATCACAAGGAACATAACTTTTCCAATGCCAAACTCCAGATCGTTAATTTCTAATTAAAATTTATCAAAATTGATTTTTTCTTTATTTTTTCGTCTCACATAAAATTACTCAACCAATTTCGTTTTTTATACCTTCGTTCGCTACGTTAACCTCTTCGCTTGAAGCTGAGACCAGTCATCCCTTCCCATCATGCAACGGTGAGATGTCAGCCCGTCTGCGCATGCGCGTCGGTGTCGCCACCTGCGCTAGAGTCCCTCGATACAGAGAGTAGCGCAACACCCCCCCCCATTCAACATCCCCTCACCCGATAGCCCCATCAAGCAGCATTCAGGAGCTGAAGGAAAATTATAACAATTGGTGAAGTTATTGAGATTTTCAAGAATATTGATATTGGTTTGAGATAAATTCATGGTTCTCAACACACCGAATACCACATAATTCCAATTCTCCTGACAACTGAATATAAAATGGCGGGTGGAACAATGGAATGCGCTACTCTCTGTATCAAGGGACTCTACACCTGAGCCGCTGCAGAGGGCGCCCCGCGGCAGTGATGGCAAATTGTATCAAAAGATCGATACATTGATGTTTCGATACAACACCAAAAGGTTTTCTATGTCAATGAAAACATCGGTAAAAAATATCGATGTTTTAAATCTGATAAAATAGATGGAATTTTCAGGTTCTATTTCCATTTTTAATTCGAATACTTAAATGAAATACCATTATATTTTATTGTTTAGTCTAGTGTAAGTAACATGTTAATAATATTTGTAAAGAAGTGAAAGAGTGTAAAGAAGGAAATAAAAAGAAAAGGAAATCGTGTTTTGCTATTATTCCTTTCATTCATAAATCATGGAAGTAAAACGTCCTGTAATATCCGCAAATGTTATTAATATGTAATTAGTATATAATACTTAAATATTAGGTTAAAGTTTATTCTGCCCTAAGGCACTCCGTCATCTTAATTTTTTAATCAATATTTTATGTAGACAAATGCCAAAATACTGTTAACCGATATTACCACGTACAAGATCATCGAAAACGATAAACATTTTTTTTTGAAACCATTAATTTTTCTGGAAAAACATATCGATGTGAAAAATAACATCGAAAACAAAACATCCCTGTTAATATATCGATGTTTGTGGTGGAAAGTATCGATGTTCTTCGCCATCTTTCTCAGTCCAGTCGGTAGGCACGGAAAAAAGGGGGGTATCTGGAAAAAGGTCATAGAAAATTTTTCTTTGAGTATGTTGTATGTACCCAGCCACTAATTTAAAAAACCGTTTTCGACTTCCCAGACCCTGTGCTAACTCTGGGAGGCCCGAAAAAACGGAATTTTTTCTGACTTGTTTCGGTTTTTTCTCTGTACCTCTCTAACCTTATGTCGTGTAGAAAAATGTTTCAAATGAGTTTTAAAGAAGATCAAATTTCCTTCAACTTTTGTTTTTAGCATGATTTCGAAATCAATTACCAAGCGAGCTACAGATTTTCGAAAAAAACGCTATTTTTTCAATTCTCAAAAATGTGTGTAAACATACACATTTTTGTGAGAGTATAATGAACATACTATAAATATAAGTTATTATTTCTAATACTATCATTATCTCAGCGCCTGTGTAAACAATGCCTTCTAAATGTACCCATTGCCAAAATATTTATATTAAAAAAATTGATGGCTATGTATATGGGTTTGTTCGTATTCCAGCTGAATTCTCTAGCGTGGGGACAAAGTCATTTCAACAAAACAATTTATTACTGGGCAATTACAATGGGAAAAAAATATACTGGGGGTAAGACACCCCTAGAGGGGTGAATGAGAAAGGGAGTGATATCTACAACGCAAATTACTTATGCAACCCGCAATGCACATACCGCATATAATGAGGATACAGTGACCTTGACGCACATAGCTGCATAATAGATGATTGTCGTAAATAAATACACCCAAAGGTTTCAAGCTAATAACATTTACTGCTTTTGTATATTTTTTTTCTAAACGTAACACTAAGCGACCCACAGCCTCAGAACAGAACAAAAAATATATTCGTAAGGCACGAATGTAAAATCTGTAGATTGGTGCGCAGGGGTGGGAGCGCTCGGCCTCCCGATTACTTGGGGTTCTGCGTTTTGTCATTTCAATTGAAGCGTTTTTGTACACTCGGTGAATGTTTTTACCAGCTTTGTTGAGATATGTTTTAGCAAAATGTAGAAAAAAATTTAAATTTTACGGGTTCCACTATGGTGGGGGCCTGGTACAAGTGTCCCAGCTGCCCCACCCCCTGGGCGCCCCTGGTCGTACATCGTCGCGATATTTAGTGCGACGAAAACGTTTTTATGGTTTACTAGTTCATTGCTGTGTGTTTACGGACCTAAAACAAATCACGTAATGGTATACTTAATACCCTTGCGGGCCTTTCTGATTCTTTATGCCCTAGGGCCTTTTGAATACTTTATGGGCGCTCTAATACCAACACAATACACAGAACTTAGTTATGAATTCGATTTTTTTTTAAAGTTAAGATGCAAGCAAATGCAATAAATGAATGGCATAATGTTCAAATAAACAAAATAAATTGTTGATAAACCTTATTTTGCTTATTTGATATGAAAATTGAAATTTTGGAATGTTTCTGTGAATTTATAATTGACATCATTCACTCGCATTTCACTGTTACTATCACCTTTTTTAGAGACATAATTATATTCTTCAGTAGCAGTACTAGTAGCAGTAATAAGATAGATAAGGCACATCGGCTAACATCCTCGAAATGTTATTTTTTGGTGTTATGACATATTCTAAATAACGTTTGACAATAGACGCTAATAACCTAAAAGTACCGTTTTATCAACGCAATTAACACTGTTATTCACGTTGGTAAATCTCAAATACACCATGAAGAGTTTCACATATTTCTCAAGATTTTAATGGAAACCACTGTCCGTAGGTTTGTTAGCATTTGCGAGAATTTCCGCAGGAACTTGACAATATTCTTTCATTTTGTACGAACAAATCAGTCCAATAACGATTATGTAATAGAAATTAGATACACGCTCTGTTTTGTTTATCTGACGTCATATTGACCATTACAATGCGTCTTTTAACTTTAGACGCAAGACATGTTATAAAATGTTTTAAATTCTCCTTTTATTCAGCAACGAACAAGTAAACCATAAAGTTTTGTATGCCCCACGGGCGTTACTAGATGTTTTTGCCCCTCAGGCGACCTCCAATCCCGAGGGCCTCTGGCCCGAGGGGTTGGAAGTCACCCTCGGGGCAAAAACAACTACTTAACGCCCTTGATACATAAATACTTATTATGACCTTTTCTAGGTAAAATGTACATCCCGACTACTGGATTATCTCCCGCGCTGCCTCTCGCGTGCGCCCGCGGGCCGCTCGCCCTGGAAGAGGCGATGGCCGTGCAAGAGGCCCGCCGGGCGGCGTTATACAGACATTAAGTAATGAGCTCGTGAAGCACGGCAGCCCGCGCCGCTCGCGCCCTAATTAAGTGATTATCTCCCGCTGCCGCCGCTGTCGTGATAACGCCGGCGCTGTTCGCTGGCAATCGCCTCTGTCGTCTCCCCTCACGCGATTTGAGCTACCGCCAGAGTGGATCTGTATTCGGCCGAATTCGCGTTCGGCCCAACACATCCGTTGACGGCCGAATATTTCAAACCATCGCTAGAGCGCAGACACGGTCACATTGCATCCGACAAGTTCTGGCGAACACGGCCGAACTTCCAAGTCGGCAGACCGGTATTAGAGTGGATACGTATTCGGCCAAAGTCGCGTTCGGCCCAACACGGCCGAATTTTTCAAACGCTCACTAGAGCGCAGGCACGGTCACATTGCATCCGACAAGTTCTGGCGAACACGGCCGAACTTCCAAGTCGGCAGACCGGTATTAGAGTGGATACGTATTCGGCCAAAGTCGCGTTCGGCCCAACACGGCCGAATTTTTCAAACGCTCACTAGAGCGCAGGTACGATCACATGCATCTGACAAGTTCTGGCGAACACGGCCGAACTTCCAAGTCGGCAGACCGGTATTAGAGTGGATACGTATTCGGCCAAAGTCGCGTTCGGCCCAACACGGCCGAATTTTTCAAACGCTCACTAGAGCGCAGGCACGGTCACATTGCATCCGACAAGTTCTGGCGAACACGGCCGAACTTCCAAGTCGGCAGACCGGTATTAGAGTGGATACGTATTCGGCCAAAGTCGCGTTCGGCCCAACACGGCCGAATTTTTCAAACGCTCACTAGAGCGCAGGTACGATCACATGCATCTGACAAGTTCTGGCGAACACGGCCGAACTTCCAAGTCGGCAGACCGGTATTAGAGTGGATACGTATTCGGCCAAAGTCGCGTTCGGCCCAACACGGCCGAATTTTTCAAACGCTCACTAGAGCGCAGGCACGGTCACATTGCATCCGACAAGTTCTGGCGAACACGGCCGAACTTCCAAGTCGGCAGACCGGTATTAGAGTGGATACGTATTCGGCCAAAGTCGCGTTCGGCCCAACACGGCAGAATTTTTCAAACGCTCACTAGAACGCAGGCACGGTCACATTGCATCCGACAAGTTCTGGCGAACACGGCCGAAGTCGGCAGACCGAAATCAAATGAATTTGATTAATTTGGCCTATCTGAGATGTCGGAGACGGATGTTGAAAAGTTGGTTTCACTTGTACACGAACGAGATGCTCTGTGGAAGACATCGGATTCCAGATATCACAAGGACAAAAGCCGGAAAGTTTGGAATGAAATCGCAGAAGAAATAGGTGAAACTAGTACAAAACGTGTTGTAAACATGGGAGATAACCTCACATACCTTATGGTTATGAACAATCGTTCCTCTGTATTAATGCAATTTCTAAAATTCGACCTTTTTTCAATGTCATCTCTAATTTCTCCAAGTATGTAAAAAACAGTATTAAGCGACATTCTTGTATATTGTTAAAATTTCACTGGTTATTTCAGGAATATGTAATATAAGGTATGAAATTCACCAATCGTCGAAAATAGGATTCACCCAGCATTATTTTTGTTTTTAAATAGAAGAAATTTAAGATCAGAGCTCTAAGCAAGCAGTTGTAATTTTCTCGCTTTCATTACATGCCACTTAAACCCAATAATTTACAGATGTCAATTGCAGTCGGATGCAGTGCGACCAGTCAGGTCGGCAGAATCAGTCGGCCGTTCGCGGGCGAACTTTTCTTCGGCCGAAAACGGATCCACTCTGATCGTACCCTTATGACGCGCCGGTGATACTTGCCGTTGTTGTTTCCGTGTCGTCACGACTTGTCCCCGCGGCGCCGTCGCATCTGCCGGTGACATGCGCCCTGTTGGCAGGCCTGTCACTGGTTCGTCCACGTCGCATTATATATTGACTTCGTCGTTGTCGCCACTCCAATCAGCTCACCTGACCCATTTTTACGTCGTGTTTCCATTAAATGGTCTGTGTAATCATCTCGTCGATTCATTAGCGATTTCAGCTACAACTGTTCTCTACTTTGCGGCTTCAAAATGAGAAGGTTGTGACCGACTTTGAGGATGTTTAACAGTAGAGAAGTTTGAAGGTGTGTTATAATTAGACATCGGATATTTAGGGAAATGCCTATTTTTCTCTAGCGAACTCAGTTAAAGGCTAATAATATATGTGCACTAATCATGACAAATGATGACATTTGACGAAGTTTTATGATGCTTATTTTTGCTTATTTTAGCATAAATGCCTTTTTTTGCATAAATGCCTTTTCTTTAGAATTATTATACGTTTTCGCCATTAATGTATTATTTTTAGTTAATTAGTTAGTTAGTTAATGCCTTATTTTACGTGGCGAGTACTTTTATATACAATGCTAAGATATCAGAAAATCGGCCACGGTCCAACCCGACCATTTATTATGAAAACCTTCAATTCACTTTTTGTATTTTGAAATACGAGAGGATTCCTGAAAGTATATCAATTTTTCTCCATTTCCCTATTTCTTAAATACTAGCCATGTTATAAGATAATGGTCGATTGACAATACACCGAGGGCACCTTTTGAGTGGAAATAAATGTAAATTCCCAGAAGGTTTAAATGTTGCTAATTTTGGACTTCTAAAATATATGCCAGACACATCAGTAGATGTTCAGAAATCCTTCTCTGTTTTCAAACTCATTTTGTCTCCCAATCGTTACAGATTTGAAATTGCGATCCTTGAAAAGTTACTGGTAATATATTGCAATGGAAACTATTAAGAATAAAATGTAGAAGAGTTGTAAATAAGTATGGAGTTTTACAAATAATTTTTAATTTTATTGTGAATGTAATTTATGACAGTGCCTTTTTCTCCTTATTCTTGATATTTTCAGTGACTTTTTAGGCGCCTAAAAGGCGATTTGTGGGCCTAAACATCTGATGTCTACTTACAATTATATGCACAATGATGTGTCATTTTGCTCATAGAAAGTTCTCTACTTCTCTGAAACAACGGTTTTAATACATTATATAACCGACAATTGACAATGCAAACATAACAAAATATAACTTTCACTGAGAACCTTCTGTTTCTGAGGTCTCAGCTTGTCTTTGTTTGTTAGCGACTGTTTCCATAATTTTGTTCTGTCAACAGCATTGTCCCGTTCATTAAATTCGTATTCTTCTTGTACCATCATCCACGTCTGCGTTATTGTCACCCTCGTCAGCCGCGGCTAGAGTGATTGTACCTGTCGCCCTTATCTAACACGCACATATCTGTCGCATCCTCTCTGATGCCCTCCGTTTTCCTTCCTGTTTCTGGAGTTATCATCGGCCTTTTCCCTCTGGCCTTCATGGGGAGAGGCTCGGCGCGTCCCGAGGGAGTGATGGAGGGGGGAGGCCACGCCTTTGGGCAATTACACGTCTGGCGCCCACGAAGCTCGGAATACAGAACATTTTTTTTCTCCGCCTGCTGACAAGGAGGATCTCACAATCGTGACGGAGTGATTCGTATTTTCATTGTGGAAATGCGTGTGAACATGCCGACCAGGAGAGATGGCTCAGTGCATCAACCTAATGTCTCTGCAGTCCGTCTGACCGGGAGGTCCTAGGCAGAATTTTCGACACTAGCTTGTCAGCTAGGTCGAATTCACTCGCCGGAGGAGAATTCTAGCGGCCGGCTGCTCTGATCGGTAGTTTTCCGTGATTTCTCCGACCAACACGCGAATGCCGGAGCAGTACCCTAACAAACGGGCCAAGGACCGCCCGCGATCTTTCCTTCCTCTTCCTTGTCCTATCCTCTCCTCTTACACAAACACTTACACTAACATGCACTACATTACCACACATGCCGGGAGACCGGTCGGAAGCTTACAGCTTGTTGTACCGGCTGGAGCGGTTGCCCCGCTGGTGGGAGATACCTGGTTGAGGGGAAAACCCCGCTAGTCGACAGCAGGTCGACGCCAGATCTCGCCATCCAACGGGGAAAATTTCATCGCCACCTCCCGAGGAAAAAGTTCATCGCCACCTCCCGCAGTACACTGACGGGACTAATGACCAAAGTAGTTGACGCGCCCGGAAACACCAATCAATCAATCAATCAATCAGTGAACATGCCCTCCAATTTTACAATCATGAACTATTACTTTTTGGCTTGTTCGGTCTGCCCTTTCGTCCATATTTTAATTGTGTTCCTTTAACGTGAAAATTAGATTTGATCTCTCTTTAAACACAATTTGTTTCCAAGGCTTTTATGACTTTTAATTTCCGCCCTTGTTGGCTTAAATAGAATTTGAGGTCTTTAGTCTATGAAGCTAGCTCAGTGTACCTGGAGCAACAGCTTTGCAATATATTCTCTTTAATAAATTTTGCAGTCCTCTCTTACCTCGTTATTCAATTACTTCCTTGAAACGACGTACATAATCGAACAAGGTGGAAGCTGCTGTAATCTACTTTAGTGAGTTAGTACTTCGTAGAAACCAGAGAAGCTCGGTCAGTTCTATCCCAACCCCCTAGACCCGGAAATAATTGAAGTTCCGGTATGAAGTTTTAATTCGGACAGGGAAGTCATATCGAACTCACAGACGGAGGCCGAAACAAAACAACACAAAAGGAAGAAACAAAACATCCGCAAAAATCTCTGTTTTCCGACTCCCTGGGGGAAAAAAAACAAATAGAAAAAAAAGGAAACACGAGCGACGGCGCGGGCGCAAAGAATAATTTAGGACGGCGACATAGGTTTTGAAATAACCTAAATTGTATCCTATAAATCAGGCTGTTTCGAACGCGTGCTGCACGGTGCCTGAGCGAGTGCGAGGGGGGGTGGCGAGGGTGACGGGGGAGGGGGTGGTGGAGGAGGGTGGCGGGGGGTGGCGGGGGTGGCGGAGGGTGGCGGGGGGTGACGGGGCGGGGGCGGGGGGGAGGCGGCAGCGCTCCGCGGAGAGTGGTCTAATTTGAGCGCGCGCCGTTAACAACGCACTGTGATTTAATGTCCCGGACAAGTTGGTTCTCGCCGTCGCCGTTTGCCAAACTTGACGTCAAACTAAAACTAGCTTATGCAAACTTGGGCGGGTGGTGCAGTGAAGGCGGGAGAGGTCCGCGAGGAAGAGATGGTTGGAGGGGGAGGGGAAGTTGGGGGGGTGCGGGGGGGGGCGGCAGAGAGCAGAGGGACCGCGGCGTCCGAACGATTTTTTGCGGATGGGTTTGTTTGCGCGTCAATGGTCGGTGCGGTGGGATTCTGCCTCCCTGGGGTGGGAGTGGGGGAAGGGGTGCGGCGCGGAATTGGGAAGTGGGATGAGGGCGGTGGGGATGAGTGAGTTGTCACCACTGTTACTGTGAGGGTCAGTGACGGGGATAGCACACCGGCCGGAATGGCTGATACTGAACCCAAAGACTGGAAAATGATGCAGTGTTTGGTAATGTGATGTTTTCGTGTGCCCTCTCGGGTCGCCCGTTGGTTAGCGTGGTCGCTTTCCGGGGCGCAACCCCGAGTTCGATTCCCGGCCGAGGCATATTACAACTGTGCGCTTTTCTTACAAGTGTCCCGGTATCAGTTGCTGGGGAAGATTAAGAAGACCAGTGAGATATGGAGCCAAAGCACAGGACAGGATGTTTTCGTATCTCTAAAATTTGTGAATTATTTGGTCAACAAATTTAAGGAGTATTTATGATAGAAGAATGTAAACCTATCATTCACATGCCGATTGTAATTTTGCGGCAGAACTCCAGGCTGGGAATGTTTTTCTGTGACCATCACTTGAAGTGTGTATTGCTTACTGTGTCAATAAATTATAATTTCCGTCATTTACTAGTAGTTGAAATATTTTAGTCATCGGAGCATTTTATAGGGTGAATAGACAATTTGGTCTTATTAATTGACAAACAGTATCGCTAATTGTTAAAGTACTTTATCAGACCAATGCGGTACTCATGATATATTGTTTGTTTACAAAGTTTTTAACTGACGAAAAGACTTAAATTTACTCAAAAGAATTAAAAAGTTCAGCTTTCCATGTATTTTTCAGGTTTGAAAGTTCCATTTGTGCATCATTGCTCTGACGGCTAATGAAAGTACATTCTGACGCAACGATGACCTGGGGACACATTTTGAGGACTGACCAAATTCCTCATTAGAAACCCCACTCGATTATTCTTGCTTCCGGCACGTCAACTGCTATGATCATTAGTCCCGTAAGTGTAGTATTTTTTTATCACGGGATGTGGCGGCGTTCTCCCCCTAGATTGTGAGATTCGACGCCAACCTCCACACCGGCTTGCGAAAGTTTTCCTCAACCAGATATCTCCGAAACAGCGGTGACCGCACCAGTCGGGACAAGCTGAAGCTCCCGATCTCCCGACATGTGTGTTAGTGTAGTATATGTAAGTATGTGTGTGTAAGAGAGGAGATAGGAAGAGGAAGGCAATATTGGGAGCGTTCCGCGGTACGCTATGTTACGGTACTGCGCCGGCATTCGCATGGTATTTCCCTGGTGTTGAACAAAGAATCCACTGAAAACTACAGAATAGTCAGCAGATAGGATTCTCCTGCACACAGCGGGTGAATTCTACCTATATATGAAGCTAATGTCGGAAATTCTGCCATAGTCGGCTCTCGAGTCCCCAGGGCATCCCGGTCAGTGGGACCGCAGCGGCATCAATTGATGCCCTGAGACCCTGAGCACCACTCGAAATAATTTAGATGTTAGTGATTATTGTAGATGTTAATGTGACGAGGGCGGGGGGTGGGGCAGACGAGGGTGGGGAGGCGGGGCAGACGAGGAGGGGGGACGAAGGAGGGGGTCGAGGGCGGGGGGAGAGGGCGGGGGGGCGAGGGCGGGGAGCGAGGGCGGGGAGGGAGCGGGGGCGAGGGCGGGGCAGACGAGAGTGGTGGGGGCGGGGCAGACGAGGACGGGGGCGAGGGCGGGGAGGGGCGGGGAGGGCGGGGAGGGGCGGGGAGGGGCGGGGGCGGGGGAGCGAGGACGGGGGCGGGGGACGGGGGGCGAGGGCGGGGGGGGCGGGGCAGACGAGGGCGAGGGAGCGGGACAGACGAGAACGGGGGGGCTGGGGCAGACGAGGGCGGGGGAGGGGGCGCAAGTGGTCGGCGGGCGGCGGCAATCAACGTGAGGACGCGCAATCAAAAACACGGCCTGCCCGCGGGGGGACCTCTGATTGCCCCCCGGCGGCGGGCAGGCAGGCGGCGGCGGCGGCGGCGGTACTCCGGGGGTGCGTACGATTCCGCCCCCGCCGCCTCCCCGCCTCTCGCCGCTTCGCGCCTCCGCCCACGCGGGCGTTTCGCCGGAGAACGATGGCGACCGGCGGCGAAACGAGATTCCGCTTTCATTACAAGTTGGATGCGGCGGCGCGGGGGTAATGAAGGAGTTGTTTAAATTGTTTTGTTGTCCGCGCGACGACCATCGACGCCGATGCCCCGTGCATTGCCTTTCCCGCTTTATTGTCCCGCGTAGTGTTTTATGGAAAGGTGGGGTTCGGAACGCGGAAGAGACACACGCGCTGGTTTGGACAATGAGTTGTCGGATCGAAGTGGCGTTTTAGGAATGAAGAAGAGAAGGTTGGAAACCGTAAACATTACTATAACCTACGATTATTTATTTTAACCCAAGTGTTTTCATTCAAACTTCGTTTGAATAAACGTCCTAAATGCTAAAATTCTTTCCAGAGGCCTGTATTGTACTTCTGATATTCCTGCTACTATACTGGAGATTATACTTTGAATACCCTGCGTTTTGCGTATATAGTGATGCGACTTCAATGACGAGTGCGTTGCATCTGGACGCCCCAACCTTAACTAATATTTTCCCATTTATTTCAGATCAATCTAAATTGGATAACAGATAAAGTTGAATAATATAATTGTGTGTATTAATATGAACAAGGAAGTAATATCTTGTTTGATATAATGATGATTTTAGAGAAGTATATGTCACAAATTGATTTAATGAAAGCCTCATACGTCTGAATTATTAATAAATGCTCTAGAAAGGCATGCTAAATATTAGTTTTTTCTATATTCATTTTTCACTTGTTTGGTAAAAAAACTGTATTTTATATTTGCTCTATTGTCACATTAATATGCACAAAAATATAATAATAATAAAAATAACAGTAATAATTAAGCAAACAAACCGGATATTTTTATCCGGGATTTGGAGACGAAATCGTGTCTACTTGTAGACGTCCTGTCCCTTGTGATCAAAACGTCGCAACTAAGAAGGCAGAGAAACATCTTAAATACAAGAGTTTGGAAACAGAGATCAGCCGAATGTGGGGTATGAAAGCATAGGTCGTACCGATAGTTATCAGAGCTCTGGGATTTGTTCCTTAAAATTTGTGTAAGAACTTGGCTACACTCCCATGTAATTCAAAAAAACTGGGAAGTGCAAGAAATTGCTGTATTTGGAACAGCCCAAATGTTGCGCAAAGTATTGTAGAGGCACCGACAGTCCCTAGATCTGCTCCTTGCTTGTTGCAACCTGGAGAAGATTTTATATTCAGCCGATTAATAACAGCTTTAGTATAATGTAGAGGGAATAATAATAATAATAATAATAATAATAATAATAATAATAATATTGCTAATAACTTTAAAAAAATGTCATTTACGTAACTAGTGTAGAAAGTGACTCTTTGGTGTACGAATGAAATGTTGACTGACGAGGCGATGATAAGTGAATTTTGAAATGCGTGCGCCAAAGAGAGTTTCGTACGTGTTGCATTCATTTTCTATTAGTATGGATCCATGGAAACTTACAGTAAAAACTCTTGGGATTATTGTCAAAATCCGAGGTGGCAGCCATGTTGATTCATGTAGCTCCAATAGTTTGTTGACTTTCCAGTATCCAATTTTTATTATTGTCATGACTTTAATTTTATATTTATTTATTGTCAAAAACAGTTAGAAACTGTATGACGTTGTATGGGGAGAAGTGAAAAATGTTCCCAGTTTCTTGAATTCTGTTATGAATATCCTTACTCGTATTCACATTAAATTGAATTATGAATACAGGTAGCAACGAGCGGTTTTGACAAGATTTGGTATGAAAATATTGGCTCCCCTGTAACGCAAACTATTTGTAAAGGCAAATAAGACACAGATTTTAGCTACTACACGTATTAGCTGTAGTGCTTTAGTGAAGGAATCGACATTCTGCCGCGGTAAAATGGAAACCGATTTGTCACGGACATGGGGATGGAGATATTAGAACAGGGGTCCTCAAACTACGGCCCGCGGGCCACATGCGGCCCGCCGAGGACATTTATACGGCCCCGCCGGGTTTTTATGGTTTAAAGAATTTTTTTTCTTTAAAATCCGCTCATTTTTTTATTATGTGTTAGGGTGTCTAGGGATGGCAAGAAATCGATGGTTTTTAAACAACGATGTTTTCCACCAGAAACATGGTGTTTTTTATTAATTATTTTTTAAATTTTGTATTTGTTCCCGTTTGATTCTTCACTTCAAAATAAGATATATGCAGTGTGTATAAGAATTTGTTGATAGTTTTTGTTTTACTATAGTGCGATTTTTCTAAGTCTGCCTCTCAAGGCCTGTCTTCACGATGGAATATGTCGCGGTACCTCGAGTTTTTCTCCAGTCATGCCGCTAGAATATCGCATGATCGCGACCGTATCAAGCTGTGCTGCGACCCATGCGACATCTAGCGGTAGGACCGAGAAAGACGCGAAATGCCGTTGTGATCGGCGAAAGGGGCTTGAGAGGCAGAGTTAGAAAAATTCGCACTATATAATAAATAATCCGGCCCTCCGACGCCTGAGGGACAGGAACTAGCCCCCCGTTAAAAAGTTTGAGGACCCCATGTATTAGAACCTTCGATTATTAAAATGTAGCGAACGAATTCATTTCGTAAATCTACAGTACATTGCACTGCGTGGCACTACGAAAGCGCTTTGCACTGCCGGTGACACTCGGTGGAAAAGTTCCACGCATGCGTCATGTCAGCGCATAGTCAGCTTGACAGCTCCGCACACCGCATGTCCAGAGGCCCGCCTCATACCACGTTCGGGCAGTAGCCCCGCGCAATGAGCGTGTGGAAGGGCGAAACGCTTGCTGAGGAGAAGGAGGCGAGGCGGTGAACATACGTCTAGAGATCGGTCACTTGGGCGAGGGCGAGCAACGAGAGCGGACGTGTAACGAGACCTAGACGGTGGCAACCATGACTATCAGTATGGCGACGCGCATACAAGCTATCAGTATGGCGACGCGCATACAAGCAGAACTGAGTTCCTCATATACAAGCCTTAGGAGAAGCGTAAAATATAGTCAAAGAGTAAATGTAATGTTCAGATATAAATTATTATGATCTAGCTTCAATAACCGAGCATAGAGAAAAGTTATCTGGTTTTTCTCAACCACACGTCCCTCTGGCCGTTCCTTAGGGCGAGCACAACACGTCCTCTTCACAGTCAAGCGAGTCATCCGCAGGAGAGAAGAGAGGGAAGTAGAGAGGAGAGTATGAGTAGCCTGAAAGCGAAGACTCAAAAGAGGACCGGAAGGTAAATGGACAAAATGTAACAGATTATTGGAACATCTACATTCATTACAGAGCCCAAGAAAACATATAGAGATAGTAAAGCTACATGAATGTCCAGAGGCAAAACTAGGGGCTATCTCACTATTTTCAGGGTTCAGGGAAACTGAAGAAAAAACCTGATCGAGATGTGGGTCATTGTTCCAGAGGCTGAGTACAATACTTACTTACTGGCATATTTAGTCTTTTAAAATTATACAGTCTAAATGATAAAATATATTCGATATTTTAAAACCAAGATAATTTTAGTTTTTGATGCTCGGTATAGTGTCTAGTTATGAAGAAACAATTTTGCAGCAGAAAAGATTTTACTTGACACATAAAACTGATGAATTGATTGTCATTTTTTAAGTCATCTGGCAATGAGTTGTAAAATAATAATCATGTTTTGTGTGTGCCTTCTTTGAGGTATGCGTACGGCGAAGTCTTTTTTCTTTACATACATACATACACACACGCATGCACGCACGCACACACACAACACACACGCGCGCGCGCGCGTGCACGCGCGCACAAGCACATGCACACACGCATGCACGCACACACACTCATGTTCACTCACATACGCCCTTGCAAACTCTAATGCACTCATGCACACACACACAGACGCACAAACACTCTTTTACACACACACACACATGCTCGGACACGTCCAGTCGCGGCGAGCACGTCCATTCGCGTCCAGCGAGGCGCCCGCTGGCAGGTGGGCGTCCGGGGGTTCATTTTTAAATGCATCTCGGCGACAGGCGGACGCGCGCGTGGGCGTGGGCGGGGCGGGCGAGCGAGGGAGCGCGTGTGCGTGCGCCGTGTCCGCGTCAGTCGAAACCCGAGGAAACCGCACGCCGGCGGTCGGCCGTCCGGCGCGACAGGCCGGGGCGGGCGGGCGGGTCGGGCCATTTGCTAATGGACACGGCGGCGCGGGCACGCGGGTGTGCGAGAGGCGCTCG
>JAHLJT010009436.1:6337414-6475786 GCA_031308135.1 Acheta domesticus | reverse complement strand
CTCCCACCTCCCCGGCCCACTCCATCTCCTCCGCCTCCACCCTCCCCGACACGACATGCTCCAACTTGGTTTTCCTCCCACCTCGCCTTTCTGATGCTCCTCTACCTGCTGCGCCTGCTCCCCCACCTGCACGTTCACCCCCTCCTCCTGCTCCTCTACCTGATACTGCTCCTGCTCCTCCTCCTCCTCCTCCTTCCCTCGTTGATATCACCACCACCGCGGGAACATCTCCGCTCTGCACCCACCTCCGCTCCACCTCCCCGGCCCACTCCATCTCCTCCGCCTCCACCCTCCCCGCCACGACATGCCCCAACTTTGTTTTCCCCCACCTCGCCTTTCTCCCTGTTCCAATTGGGACACTCCACCGTCCACCACCCCCACACTACCCGCATTGACCCCCTACGCTGTCGTTGCAGGTCACGACGCCTCCAACCCTGACGAAGAGCAGTATGTCAGGGAGCAGGTACACGCCTTCACGGAGGCGTTGTTAGGGGCCTTGCCGCACCTCCTCAGAAACCGTACGTGTTTCACAACACTACGGGATCTGAGGTGGCTGTTGGACGAGAGGCTGTCCCAACTACTCCCATGAAGCGTGTTTCCAGGACATATTTCTTTTCGTCCTTCCTTCCCCAACTAGTCTCAGCTCACAAACAGACTCTTGTAATGTATATATATATATATTGTATGACAAATATAAACATGATCATATTCATTTCATTGTGGTTTTTATTTGTCTCTGGTGACACCTCTCTGTGCAAAGACATCCCTCGGCTCCTCCGCCGCCACTGCATGTCTTCCTTTTCTCATTCTCCTTCCCCTGCCCGCGCACAGGGCGCACCACCGTCGCACAGTCGCATGCCCCCGTCCGCTCACAGAGCGCGCCACCGTCGCGCGGTCGCATGCCCCCGTCCGCACACAGGGCGCGCCACCGTCGCACGGTCACCTTTCCCTGCCCGCTCACAGGGCGCACCACCGTCGCGCGGTCCCCTTTCCCTGTTCGCTCACAGGGCGCGCCACCGTCGCACGCGCGCCCCGCCCAAGCGCGCGCACCTTCCCATCCCCTCGCTCGCCTCCACTTCTAAGCCTGCTGCCGTAGCGCAGGGCTAGCGTGCCGGCCTCCCACACCGCACCTCGCTGGTTCGCGCCCCGGCCGAGCGGGCTTTTTGAAGACCACCTCCCCCTCTTCCTCCTCCCCCCACCCACCCCCACAGCCACCCACGTGCGCTCACACCCCCCGCTGTCGACGTGTGTGCAACAGGCACCACTTCAGCCACGCGCACATCGACGCTACTTCTGGACCAGTGCTGACGTCCTCCCGACCATGACGTCCCCGGTCATGACGTCATGGGGTCATGACGTCACGGGGTCATGACGTCACCCGGGCATGACGTCCTCGGGTCCTGACGTCACGCGGCCATGACGTCACGGGTCCCTGACGTCACCCGGTCATGACGTCATGGGGTCATGGCGTCACGGGGTCATGACGTCACGGGGTCATGACGTCACGGGGGCTCGTGACGTCATCACTGGTCCAGAAGTAGCGTACTTCTCCTACTGGCGTCTGCTTGCGAACTATACTTGGGTTTTTCTTTCTTGGCGCAAGGGGGTCTGTCAGTGAAATGAAATATCTCACTGTATTTTGCGTCGTTGTCCGCTGTGTCTCCAGGAATCGCATATTCGCCAGCACTGCTCGATACAGTCGCGAACATGCGACTCCTAGCGGCACAACGGAGAACGACGCGAAATATCGAGAGATATTCCATTTTATTGTCACAAATTATAAAAACGTTTATCGAAATAGCTGCCTCTGAAGTGAAGGTGGTATCACAGCCTCTTGAGGAAATGACATCCGAGACAACAGTTGCACAAGGTTGCATCAATAACTGCCAGCTCAGTACCACCCACCGTCTCAAGGAATCTCAACTGAGAAACGAACGAACAGAAACTGATCACGCGCGTGCTTCTCCTTTGCTGATTGGCCGCACTATAAACTCTGTTTCTTAAACATCGATAGTCTATCAATAGGGATCGATAGTTGAAACTATTGTTGGCTATCGATATTGTGGCTTTTTGTCGATATTTTTAAATCTTTACAGTTGTATACATATAATAACTTTTTAATAACAAAATATACTGGGAGCACGGAAAACTGACATAAGTAAATAGAACAATAAACCAAGAAATAGGTATGATTTTGAATTATGTAGTATGTAAAAATATATTTATTTATATAACTTTTTACAATATATAAATAATTATGTAACTTTGTTATGAATTGTATTGGTGAAACAATTCTATTTCATATTTATTTAATTTTGCTATTTTAGTTGTACATATTTTATTTTTAATTTTTCCTATTACTTATCATATATGTTTCAAAATTGTGTACATAACAATATAATAAATTTACATTATTTTAAATTTATATCGTAACCGAGTGGAATCTGACATCAGATTTGTTTGTGCTAATATTTAATGGAAGTTTCATTAATAAAAGACTAATGTATAATAATGTAGTTATGTCGCAGGAATCTACATAAAAACACCTAAACAAAAATAATTATCTATATTTTTTTTACAAATGATAAAATCTGTATCCAGGGACTCTAGAAGACGTTAGAGACCCTAGATACAAAGAGTAGCGCATTCCATCGTTCCACCGATTCCGCCATTTTATATCCAGTTGTAAGGAGAATTGGAACTGTGAGATATTCGGTATGTTGAGAACCATGAATCCATCCCAAACCAATATTAATAATCCTAAACATCTCCATAACGTCACTAATTGTTATATTTTCCTTCAACTTGTGAATGCTGCCTGGCGGGGCTATCGGGTGAGAGGACATTAAATGGCGGCGGCTACTCTCTGTATCCAGGGAGAGTATACTGCGATTTTTGTAGGAAGAGCTCTCAAGATAACTCAAATCCCATCTTCGCGATGGAATATGTCATGGCATTTCGTATCATTCACAGTCGTTCCGCTAGATTTCGCACGATCGCGACCGTATGAAGCAGTGCTTGCGATCATGCGACTTCTACCGGCAAGACCGAGAAAAGACGCGAAATGCCGTGACATATTCTATCGCGAAGATGGGATTTGAGTTATCTTGAGAGCTCTTCCTACAAAAATCGCAGTATAGAAGGCGTCGCGTCGCAGCGCCCGTGGCGGCCGGCGGGGGAGACGTATCGCGCTCGGCGACTAATTCGGGCGCAGGGGCACGGCAGCGCCTCGCAGCGCCGGGCGTCGGCGGCGATGTAAAGAACGGGGCGCGCTAGGCGGCTGTCGATGGCTTGATGGATGGAGCGACAGCGGCGCCGGCGGCGGCGGCGCGTGGGAGGCAGGTGCCGGCGGAGACGCGCAGTGGGCCGCAGCGGGGCCCAAACTGCGCCCAGCATTTCTTGCGTCATTTCCGAATACGGGACCGGGAGAGATGGCTCAGTGCATCAACCTGATGTCACTGCAGTCCCTCTGACCGGGAGGTCCTCTCCCGACGGCGGCAGGATTTTCGACACTAGCTTGGCAGTTAGGTCGAATTCAGTCGCTGTCTGGAGGAGAATTCTAGCGGCCGGCTGCTCTGATCGGTAGTTTTCCGTTGGTTCTCCGATCAACACCAGGCGAATGCCGGAGCACTACCCTAACAAACGGGCCACGGACCGCGCGCGATCTTTTCTTCCTCTTCCTTGTCATATCCTCTCCTCTTACACATACACACACACGCACTACACTACCTACACGCCGGGAGACAGGTCGGGAGCTTACAGCTTGTCCCGGTTGGGGCGATGCCCCGCTGGTGGGAAATATCTGGTTGAGGGGAAAACCCTGCCAATCGACGGTAGGTCGGCACCAGATCTCGCCATTCAGCAAGGAAAATATCATCGCCACATCCCGAAAAAAACATGCACTACACTTACGAGACTAATGACCTAAGTAGTTGACGCGCCCGGAAACACGAATCAATCAATCAACCGAATACGGGGGGTGGCGACTTTGGGGTGTCGGAGGCTGGTGTAGCTTTGATTTGCTTTTTAGCTTGTGAGAGTTTTTTTTTCTTCGGATTGATTGATTTTTTTATGTTTCCGGGCGCGTCCACGGACGAAGCTGTTAGTCCCGTAAGTGTAGAGCATGTTTGATCGCGGGCTGTGATCTTTCCTCCTGGATTGCGCGATCCGTCGGCAACCTACCCGTCGCTTGCGGAGTTTTTCTAAACCACCTACCTCACACCAGCAGGGCACTGCCCCGGTCGGGACAAGGTCCCGACTGGTGTCCCGAAATGTGTGGAAGTGTAGTGTACGTACGTGAGTGTGTGTAAGGGTTGAGGATAGGCCAGGGAAGGAAAGATCACGCGGGGTCCGTGGTCCGTTTGTTACGCTACTGCTCTGGGAGCCGCCTAGTGCTGATCGGAGAAACCAGAGAAAACTACCGATCAGTGCAGTCCTCCCTTCTTTGCCCTCTCCCCTCCCCTTACTTACACGCAGTACACTACCACACGAGTCGAGAGACTGGACGGAACTTAACAACTTGTTTCGGTTGGGGTGTGCTCAGTTGGGAGAGATATTGCGGGGGTCAATTCTCGCAGGCCGAAATGTAGGTCGGCGTCGGAACTCACTATCCGGCGGAGAAAAAACACTGTCGCCTCGCGCTATGAAACATTAACTGCACTCACGAGGACGTGCCCGGAAGCATGAGTGAGTGAATCAATCAATTCAGCAGTAAACGAGTGTTCTCATTTGTTTGAAATCGGTTATAAGCGCTCTCTCCCCTGCGCTCAGTAATATGGCTCCAATCAATATGACAAATATATTTGTGGAACTTAATATTTTGAAGATTGTTTCTACAACTGCTTTACTAAACGATAACTTTCAACAATAACCGAGATAACTCAAAATTAAATGTTTAAATAATTGTTATCTTAAATGTTAAAATAATATTTAAACTGTTTTAAATATTTGTTTTACCCAAAGTATGTTGCCGAAAGTTCTATCACTCAACTTTTGCTGCATATTCATATAAGTTTGAAAATTATTTTAATTATGAATAAAGGATCAAGTCGTGTGAAACATTGGATAATTTTAAATTCTTCACTATCAATATTCTTACAATCAAAACTGGACATCTCGGGGAAGTTAGATACACGTTTTGTTGATCAACAATTACCACCAACGAAACGTGGATAAATTATGACCGCTGTATCAGAAATAATCATTATCCATGTCCTTATTGACTTTTAGAAGTCTGTCAAATAATTTTTTGTTATTTTAAATTTATGATTTTAAAATAAGAAAAATTTCAAGATAAACATTTTGTAATTATCACTTCAATAAGTTAGTTGTCAAGATCCTTGGTGTTTTTTCATGAGACATTTTAATACGTAACTACCGACATATCCAGGAATACATATCCAGGAAAATGGATGTGCTAGAAGTTTATAGTTATTGCCCAACAGTATTATCTAGAAAGCAGAAACCGCATGTTGATCATCAGTTCCTTGAAAATTGGAAACTGTATATAATAATAATACTTTCTTTATAAAATGAAATATTGTTTAAGGTATACTTGAAGGTTTTGTGACAGTAATTTAAACCAGCGATAAACAACAGTAAAATAATGAATTTTGTGTAAGTATTTTAGTGTGAAAAAAAGCATAGGGAAGATTGAAATGTTACTCATTTCCTACGTTACTCTTTTTCGTATTATTTGAAATAATTGGGCAGCATTCTAGTAATTTGAGAAATATAATTTTAATATTTGTGTCCCTAAAAATATTTTATGTAATGATCGTAGCCACAAGTGCAAGTTTGTAATGTAAGGTGTTTTAATATTTTTTTTTAAAATTTGACTGTCCAAAATCTTTTGTTGGATCCCTTTGAACTGTTAGATTAAGTCTATGTGACAGCCTGTATAAAATAATTTCAATTTTATATAACTGAAATATTTTATCTTTGAATGATTTGCGAGAATTCAGTTCTGTAGCAACGAGCCGTCAATTCAATGATTTCAGAACAATACTCAAATCTGGATCCAAAGCTTCGTTTCAACTATTATGACATCCGGAGTAATATTTGAACTTCCTCCTTCAGCACTGGTCGCGGTCGTAATTTGTTATTTAGTTGCACCTAAACTACGCAGTAAAGCGCGCGTTATATACACGAATAACAAAAATATTGAAATGACATTGCCTGGCCCTATTCGCCGTTCACGAGTGGGATGATTTCGGCTACAGAGTATGGTGGAATAGGGCCAGTGAAATAATGTTCATATGAGATAAACGACACGATTCTCACATACAAATTTCTTCTTTTCTATTGGACCAGCACGTTTCTTATGATATCTGGTCTTCGCATTTTAGTTTGTCAAAATGAGTTTATCGAAAAATTATCATTGTCTTTGGCCAAGGTGGTCGACAAGGCGTGTCAGACTTGAGAATTTTCTTTCTTTGGATTATCAGTTTGCGTGCAACGTATTATTTTCTGTGATAGGTTTTTTGTGCCATTCTCCTCATTTATAATCTCTTTCTAGTTTCTTTTATATCCTCAGGAGATGTAAAACGTATTCCTTTCTGTCTCTTCACAGATCCTTTAGACTTTGTTTTGCACGGAAAAGATTAGAATGACATTGCAGTATTTGAAGCTTCATTGTATTCTGGCATTGGCCTGAAGATAGAAAACCTGTGAGGACAAAAGAGCAAAATTCCAAATACATTCTTCAAAAATTCATACTTCCCAGTATGAATCTAGCTTCTTTCTTCATCACAGTTTTGATTACTGTCTGCTTAGGAACAAAAAGTCAGTTAAAGTTTATATTCTCCCTTGTGACAAACAAAAACTATTAAAATGAACTTGAAATGACCAGATTTTTAAAACAGTCCTTTTGACTCTGACATTATTATTATTATTATTATTATTATTATTATTATTATTATTATTATTATTACTCTATGTCACGACTAAAGATGTTATGTGTCGGCTGAATATAAAATCTACTCCAGGTTGCAACCAGCTACCTAAGGAGCAGCTCTAGGGACTGGCGGTGCTTCTACAATACTTAGCGCAAAATGTGGGCTGTTCCAAATAAAGCAATTTCTTGCACTTCCCAGTCTTTTGAACTACCTGTGAGTTTATACAAGTTCTTAAACAGATTTTGCGGAACAAATCCCAGAGCTCTGATAACTTTCGGTACGACCTGTGTTTTTACGCCCCACATTCGGCTGATCTCGATTTCCAAACTCTTGTATTTAAGACGTTTCTCTGCCTCCTTGGTAACGACGTTTTGATCGCAAGGTACAGCAACATCGACAAGTAAACACGATTTGTTCTCCAAATCCCGGATGACTATATCCGGTTTGTTTGCCGCTGTCGTGCGATCAGTTTGAATTTGTTGGTCGTACAATATCGTACACAATCCAACAGACGTCACCGGTTTCGGTGAGTGTTCGTACCACTTGGGGCATGTGTTTGGAACTTCGAGGGCAGTACATATCTGCCAGTGGATATTATTATTATTATTATTATTATTATTATTATTTTAATTATTATTATTCGCCTCTTGCAGTATACTTTCATTTGTTAGATTTAGTAACATCACACACTATTTTGCTGGCTGCTTTAGGTATTATCTCGCTGGTTGTGATATAATCCCTTCTCATGTATATAAATATTGGTAAAATACTATGCTTAATGAAATAATAAATTAACTCAGATATGTCTGTATTATACCAGTATTTGTTTGCCGAATGCCCATGTTTTAGAAAAGTATGAGATAAATTTTCGTGAGCTGCATGTGCAGACAGTTAATTGTGATGGAACTTTATTATCGGTTTTTGTATCTTCACTTACTTTTTTAAAGTTAATGCTCCAATTTGACAGCATAATACCAGAAAGCAATTTCATTTTGAAGGTGGAGAAGAATTTTGTGCGTCAAACGTGGACCATTTCGGCCCAGTGTGCGCCTGGGCTTGGGGCGCGGATGTCCTCGTAAAACACGGCCCATGCCAACCGCTTGGGTCTTCCACGGCCTCCGGTGCCCCGACTTCCCCTCCCCCCTTTCCCTTCCCCTCCCTCCCCTCTTCCTCTCCCTTCCCATCCCTTCCTCATCCCTTCCCCGCCCTTCCCGCCCTTCCTTTCCCTCCCTTGCCCTCCCCTCCCTCTCCCCCATCCCCTCCATTCCCCACCATCCCCCTCCATTCCCCTCCCTTCCATCCATCCCCTCCCATCCCCTCCCTTCCCCACCCACCTCCCTCCCACTCCCTTCCCATCACACCCCTCCTTTCTCCCCCTTCCCCTCCCTTCCTCTACATTCCCCTCCCTTCCTCTACATTCCCCTCCCTTCCTCTACATTCCCCTCCCTTCCTCTACATTCCCCTCCCTTCCTCTACATTCCCCTCCCTTCCTCTACATTCTCCTCCCTTCCCATCCCTTCCTCACCCTTCCTATCCCTTCCTCATCCTTCCTATCCCTTCCCCTCAATTTCCCCCTCCTCCCTTTCCTTCCCTTTCTTTCCCCTCACTCCCCTCCCTACCGCGCTGCGCTCTCCATCGGATCTGGTCCATTGTGCCTTCCCTGGACATGAACAGTTACGTTTGTGGCATTTAAAACTGATCAAAAATGGATTAAATTGGACACTTTATTTTTCAGGAAAGTGAAGTATTTTTATATTAATGAAAGTGGCTGCAAATATATTATTTGATTCAGTTTCATTTCATTTCATTCATTTTTTCACACTTTTCATTCTCAACGTGTCGACAGCGCAGCTGCACAGGGAAGTGGTGCAATTGCATAAGTAGTGCGTGCTGATCGGAGACGAGAGTGAAACATCTTGACTTTCAGAGGTATTAATGTTAGATGTGTTGGGTGGGAGATTTCGGTGCTTATTAGATTGCGTATTCAATTAGGGTATATCCACGTTCCACAAATAAAAAAACAGTAGTTGAAATATGTCAATTCATAAAAATTACTTGTTTTAATCAGATTTTGGCAAACAATATTAAAATAGGAATCAACTGCCGTTTTAAGACATTTTAGGCGGTATTGGATGCTTTCAGCAGATACTTTTTTCCATGATTCGTAAACATCTGCAATTATTTTCCACATGCTCATAATGGAACTGAATAGGAATTTGTCCTAAAATCTGCGGTCTACTTTTGAAACGTAGCGTTTATTTACATTTTCCTTCCTCACCTTGAATACGTTCCCTCCTTTCCTCCCAATCACAGCTCCCGCCGTCCATCACCTCTATCGCCACCTCACCACCTCGCCTCCTTCGGTGAATATAGATGCCTGGGCCAGGTGCCCGCGCAGCAGAACCCCGCGGCGGCCTCCGCTCCTGCCCCGCCCCTCCGCCCCGGCCAGGCCCGGCCCTGCCCGCCCGCGCCCCGCCCGCGCCCCGCCCCTCCCCGCCCGTGCCCCTCCCCTCCCCGCCCGTGCCCCGCCCCCGCACCCGGCTCGGTTCCCTCCCCGCCCTCCCCACCCTCGCCGTCCCTCACCGTCCGGCCCCCGCCCCGCCCCTCATGCCACGCCGTCCCAGCCCGTTCCCGCCTCACCCCGCTCCCGACCTGCCCTCGCTTCTCCCCGCCTCGTCCCCGCCCCGCCCGCGCCTCGCTCCCACCCCGCTCCCGCCCCGGCCCCGCTCCGGCTCGCCCCTGCCACGATCCCGCGCGTCTGCTTTCGTATGCGGGCGTATGCATCTCAAACGCGCCGCCGCGCCGCGCCGCGCCGCGCCCTGAGCGGCCTCGTGGGATGGGGATATCCCGGCCGCTGCCAGAGGCTGCGCCGCGGGCGATGGCTCAGGCCGACGGGGGCCGCAGCGGCAGCATCTCGCGGCTACAGGAGGACGCTTGCGGAGGCGAGGGGGGAGTTTGATCGATTGCGGAAGTGGAGGTGTATTTGTCTGATAGAAGTTGTTGAATAAGCGTTTGAAATCGGTGTTTTGGGAAAATCACAAGTGAGTACGGTACAGTTTCTGAAAAGTGAATAAAGTTGCAAATGCTTTATCATGAATAACTCACAAAAAGCATTCTGAATTAAAATAAAGTTAACTTATTAGCCGGCTCGGATAGCCGAGATCGCTAAGACAGTAGTACCGTGGCGATCTCGGACTGAAGAATCGCGGGTTCTAGTCCTGCCTCGGGCATGGGTGTAGTTGTGTTTGTCTATACGTGTGCGTATTCCTTTCCCCCCTTACTGTCATCATCTTTTCATCTACCATACCGCCAGGGATAACAACCCTGGGGTATAAATATAGGATCCAGCTAAATACTGATTCATGAATAAAAATTACATACACTTTCTAACGAGATAATGAAATTGAGCCCCAGTAAATGCAGGGTGCATGCAAACGTGGTTGAAGGCTGCCTCTTCGCGGGCAAAAGAGGCAAATAATTAAATGTATCTAAATAAGACAGGCCGTTGGAAGAAATTCATACGTTTGATAAATGTTCGCTAGGCTTTTTTGTCTTGAGTCACTTGAGATAAAGGCCAGCCTTTGTGGGGACGGTTTTGCATTTCTTTTACTCTCTGACAGTGAATCAGTGAAATTGTCGCTGATTCAATCAGTGAGAGCCGAAGTCACTGATATCTTGAGTCGAAATGTGTAGTTTCGCTGACAATCTGCGAATATCCCAACCTTTTCATAATGACCGCCAGCATTTCACTGGTCGTCAGTGGTAAAAGTCCCGCGCCACCATTGCTCACTGATCGATCGGTCGTTCACGTCTTGCTGTGATTCAAAAAGTTGCTTCATTCAATTCATTTTGCTGCTGCTTCAAACAGTGAAGTTGCAGTGATTCAAAAAGTTGTCCCGAATTTCACTGATTTGTTCAGTTCAATTCACTGATTGTCAGTGGCAGGGTTATAACTGACACCTTCAGTGAATAGTCACTGTCAATCAGTAGTTTTTCACTGATTCAGAGTGAGAGAGTAGAATGTTGATTGGATACTCTGACTGCCCTAAAGAGTGCGGGTGCGCGCATTAACGTCTCCTAGAACTGGTAGCCTGCCTCGTCTGGGCGTCATCTTCAACCCTAATGCCACTCTTGTGGCGTCATAACAGTCGCCTTGTACAAAATTAGATACGTGCATTTCAGAGACTTGAAATGCACATCGTAAATAGTTGCGGGCGCGTGCTGAAGGGACGCTTCGCAAAAAAGGGCTATATTTGGGCGACGAGGAAACATCCGGACGTGAGCAGCCATGGGGGCAGGCTTGTGAACCCCGTGGACATGCTGGCCAGAGAAATGCGGCTGGCGGAAGCGTCAATATGACGCAGTCCCGGAGCCAGGCCAGAAGGTATATAAGACGGTGTAACGTCAGACTCTGCCAACACTTTTTTTTGTAGAATCTTCCGTTACAATTACTGTAACTACTTTTTTTTAGTAGTAACACTTCAATTCTTTCGTATTTTAGTTTTTATTTACATCTTTTTTGTACAATGTACTTCAATACTGTATCTTCTCACTTTGTACAAATAGATTTCACATATTTCTCTAGAACACGTTTTTCGTTCAATTCTCTCTCTGTATCTCATCAATAACCGTTGCTAACCTCATTCACTATCAACCTGAGTACATCATATGTTTCTTATTTATAAAAATAACAATGTAAAAAAATGTAAATAAACATTGGTATTGTGCGAAACGTTACAAACACCTCCCCTCTTTCAAGAATTTTGGTCACCTTGGTGTCAAAATTATCTTAATCTTAACTAAAACAGTTTTAACAAAAAATTTATTTATCTATACTAATATATAAAGACAGAACTGCACTGACTTACAGCGCGATAATCTCTGAAGCTACTGAACCAATACTGATCAAACTTTTGTATTAGCTTCCTTTAAAGGTCTGGAGTAACATAGGCTATGATTTACAATCGCAAACCTTACTATATTCACAAAATAATTACTTTTCCGGACATTTTTCGCCTGGCTTTACATCACAGATTCAAAGGTGGATCAATGTCAATAGTTTAGCTGCGCGCCACCAGAGGATGAGGTCTGAGATCTTCTACTGTTTTCATCAATGTAAAGGAATGGGTATTTAGAGGACTGTTTGTTTATTTTTCACAGTCAGTTGTCTAACCATAATTATTTGTTTTAGTGTAATAGTAATGGTTTTTTTCGCATTATTTAGAAAAGTAACTTGAATATTGATTTTAATTGCGTGTAGACGTGAGTACAAGAGACTAAATGTTTGGAAGATATCATTTTCTGATGAATGTGGTTAACATTGCCGTAAAAAGGTATATATGCACATATGTTTAATTGTAGTAAATTAAGCATAATTATTACGTATTTGCAGGTTAGGAGAGCGACAGTGCGATTTATGTGTTATTTTGAAACTGATGGAGGAATGCATGCTTCATAGAAGTGTTTTAATATAGTAGAGAGTGGGATAGTAGAGAGTACCTTTGGGTGCTGAAGGAACGGTTAAATTGATGACAGTTCCGCATTAACACAGTTTTTAGTAAAACGGCAGTACAATTAAAGCAAAATAGTATTGGTAAATGGGTATTTGGAGGAATCTAATGTGTGACAACGCTGGTTTTGAAGGCTGTTATTTTAAATAAGAGAAAAAGTGTTGTCAAGCCGGGATTCACTGAGATCTCGGATGTTTGGAGATATTATAATCGCATAAGTAGTTAATGGCTCCTTTTGGTGAGCCACAATTTATCAAGGATCCTAAAACAGGTACTAGAATCCAATTAAAATTACTTTAATTATTTCTAACCGTCGATTGATGCGGCAAGATCAATTTCAAACTTTTCTATATAAATACCCAAGAAGACAAAAATATGAAAAAGAGTAAGATTTATAATGTGTCAAGTTATTGTAAGTTTTGGTATATAATACATACAATTCCACAAACAGAATAACGTAAGTACATGCATTTAATTTTTTACTTTAGATTTGTTTATTATTTTCATTTATAAAGAGAAAGGAGTTTGGGGGCCGGAACGCCAATAGGACTAAAATTTAAATATTTTTTAGTGAGAAGTGCTGTAGTGTGTAGAAGGTTTTTTCCAAATTGGAGCAAGGCAGAGAGGCGTGATAGCGTGGGGGGAATATACGGTAGAATAGATAGGAGTAGGCTCTGCCACAGGGCGGGAATAGATGGAATTTCATTTTCTGTTTAATACAAAATTATGATAAATACCCCGGCAATGCGGGGTTCTTCATAAGCTAGAAAAATTATTATACAGAAAATTAATTTAATATATAAAAATCAATGTTTGTTGGTTCGTGCTTAATACGTTGCCGCAGCATCATCCAATTACCGAACAAATTGTGTCAACATATTGCTTGCACTTGCGGGAAGAACACAGGCATAGTACAATTATTGTAACTCCACTAGATGGCGCTAGAGCACATGATAGCGTTTCAGTTAAATGCAATTTCCAATCCATGTGAGCTTCATTGTTGCTGGGCGTTGCCGTGTGCTGTGGGGCGAGGTCGAGGAGAACACAAGGAGCAGGCGGCGCAAGTTGATGACAGGAAAGTGAAATAGAGACAGGGAAGAGAGAGAGATGAAAAATAAGAGAAAAGGAAATAGAGAAAGAAAGGGAAAATAATAAAAGGAAAAAAGAGAGAAGGAAATAGAGAAAGAAAGGGAAAATAGTAACAGAGAAGGAAAATAGAGTGAGGGTAAATAATGAAAGAGAGGGAAAATAGGGAGAGGGGAATAGAGAGAGGGAAAGAGAGAGGTGGAATAGAGAGAGGGGGGAATGAGAGCGGGAAAAGAGTCAGAGAGTGGGGGAAGAAGAGACACAGAGAGGGAAAAGGGACAGAGGGGGAAAAGAAACAGATGGAAAAGAGAGAGAATGGGGAAATGAGGGAGGTCGAAAAAGAGAGGGGGAAAGAGAGGAGGGAGAGGAATATTTCCTCAATTATTTCTTCTGCGGCAGCAACGCGCCGGGTACCAGCTAGTATACAATATATCTCTTTAAGCTATTTTCTCCATTAATCAGGAAATGAAATTGAAAATCCTTTGCTCAAACAATCCGCATTTCTAAGTGCCTTACCATTTCTATGTAGGATCAGAAAATTATATGCTTGCAACATCAAACTCCATCTTAAAATTTTGCAGTTTGCATTTGTTTTTCCTTTAATGTATTTGAGAGGATTATGATCCGAAACTATTGTAAAAGACCATGTTCCTTCTTGGACCATGTTTCTCCTACATTTTAAATGCATTTTTACACACATGATCTACACAATCAATTTTTGGAAAACACTTGAATGGATATAGCATACCCTTAATACAACAGCAGTCACTATGCACAACCACATGTCGACGTAAATTTGTAAGCTTAATGAATTTCTTTTGGCCTTGTAGGCGCTGCAATCGTCGTATACTAATTATCTTTTTTATGCGAGCTTTCATGACAGGATGATACTGTTCCAATCTTTTACTTTTATAAGGCATACTTTTAATTTTAACTTCTACAGCATTATAATTTTCATCTTCCAATGATTTTCTTCTTCTATTAATTCTTTCTTTGACTTCATTTTTCTGCAGGTACATACCATCATCTGATACCCTTCTTTGATGGACATTTTCTACCCTTCTATACATACAAAAATTATCCTTTCTAACATCATACCGATCTAACACATTTACTTGTACTGATGAATTTAATTTCACATACGTTGCACTACGTTCTACATATGAATTTGCGCTAACAGTGTCTTCATCTTCTTTACAATCTTCATTCATAAGTAAATCTGGGCCTTCAGCATCTCTGCAAAGATTATATTCAGATTCACTTTCTTGTTTACTCACTTCTTCCATTTCTATCATGGAGTCCCAATCTCTTTCTTCAACATGACAGTCTTCATATTCTACCATTTTAGAGGAAGATCTACTATCTGGTTCACTTTGAGAACCATTTGAAAATGCGACTACAGCACTTGCACTACATGTTTTACAATAATCTTTTCTAATTTGTATTTCAATTTTCTTTTCTGGAATTCCTTTCTTCAGCTGATCTTCATATGATGTTTTCATTTTATCATCCCTCTTTTGTGCTTCTTCCTTCCAATTTTAATATTGGACATCGCTTGTTTTTGCTGTCTTCTGACAATTAATTCATTTTTCAATGTCTCTCGCTTTACTCTGAGTTTTTCTATATTTAGTTCTGCATCTTTAAATTCTGTGACTTAATTTCTTTTTGAGACTGTGGACACCCCATATCCAAAATAATTTTCTCTTTATGCAATTCTTTCTTCTCATATTCAATTTTTTTTATCTTTTTCTTCTAAATAATTAATTTCTTCATCAACAGTATTCCTCTCGGAATAATATGATTTTACCATAGTGTGAGGATATACTTGATCATCCATTTCCACAAGATCCCCATTCTTCTCAGACTCTTCGTCTGCTTCCCAGTCCGTAAGATGACTACTATTTAACTTGATATTAACATCATCTTTAATCGTTTCAGGAATAATCTCAAATTCTTCCTCTTTATTCAGTTCTTTTTTACATTCTGTTATTGTTATTCTAAAAGGATTAAAAATTTCATCTATTTGAGGAACGGTTTTTATTTTATATTTTGCAATTTCTGCTCGAAGTTTTGCGAGTTCCATTTCATGTTTCTTTTTTCGAATTTTATCCTGCCTTGCCTGTTCCTCCTTTCGATCCTGCCTTTCCTGTTCCTCCTTTCGAAGTTTATCCTGCCTTTCCTGTTCCTTCTTTCGAAGTTTAACCTGCCTTTCCTGTTCTTCCTTTCGATCCTGCCTTTCCTGTTCCTCCTTTCGATCCTGCCTTTCCTGTTCCTCCTTCTCCTCTGACACTATCGTTTCTAATATTCCTTTTATCATAAGCTCGTCGTAATCTTCTGATTTAGTTATTTTAAGCATTAAATTTAAAATAGTTTCTTCTTCTAATACCTCGCAAATATGCTCTCTAACTAACCTGAGCAAATACTTCTTTCTATATTTACTTAAATACAACATGATATACGTATATTACACTATATTCTCTTGAAATTAATTCAAATTAATGATGAACACCCACTGCAATGACGGCTTGATTTCCGCTGTCACTTACAGTTCAATTCGATGAACTCCACCACCACCTCAACGATGACTTAATCTGGTCTTCAGCTGCCACCAATATTTTATGTTGTAACTGGTATTTTAACTCCACTAATGTTCAACTCCAATGACCATTAATGTGTTGTAATTAATATTTCAGTTCTGATCTTCTACCACATCAATACACTACCGCTTCGATTCACTACCGCCGATCAACTACCTCAATGTAGCTCCAATGACGATCCACTATCGCCGCTGTCCAACTCCAGCGGCCACCAATTTTCTGTTTTGTAGCTCCACTAGTTTCTATTTTCCATCCACAACCGCAGCCGTCCAACTCCGTGGCCACCAATATTCTATTCTGCAGCCACCAATATTCTATTTTGTAGCCGCACTAGTTTCTATTTTCCATCCACAACCGCTGCCACCAATTTTGTAACGTCAGACTCTGCCAACACTTTTTTTTGTAGAATCTTCCGTTACAATTACTGTAACTACTTTTTTTTAGTAGTAACACTTCAATTCTTTCGTATTTTAGTTTTTATTTACATCTTTTTTGTACAATGTACTTCAATACTGTATCTTCTCACTTTGTACAAATAGATTTCACATATTTCTCTAGAACACGTTTTTCGTTCAATTCTCTCTCTGTATCTCATCAATAACCGTTGCTAACCTCATTCACTATCAACCTGAGTACATCATATGTTTCTTATTTATAAAAATAACAATGTAAAAAAATGTAAATAAACATTGGTATTGTGCGAAACGTTACAACGGCCCCGGCCGAAAACTCTTGCTTCTATTTCTCGGGCTCGTCCGTAGGTCGTCGTGGGTGCGGCTCGTCGCACGCCGATGTTCTGGCTACGCAGGCAAGGGAACGAAGCCGGAGCGCATGCGTCGTGACGTGAGGCAAGCGGTCGTGGTGACCGGTAAAAGTTCCTTCTAGTAAAGGTCGGTTATAATATCCATTGTAAAATTTGTAAATAGGGATTTCAGGTGTCGGTACACATTGCGAATAAATATTCAGAATTTTACCACCGTTCACGTCTGTGTATTTTTGTAACGGCCCCGGCCATGACACCACACTCTCGCGTGGGCGCACTCAAAACGATAACGCAGACTGCGGAGGCCGCTTCAAACCATAGTTACGGAAAGTGTGTATCTGTTTGTATGAGTTTCACAAGAGTCGGTGTATTTTAAAGTGAATAATAGCTTATCCAATGCGTGTGTGTGTTCTGCGAAGGACACCGCAGACGGGATCCCAACCATTGCCTTACTAAGTTATCATAGGGATGTAGCTTAACACTAATTCAATCTCAGTAATACAATCGACTCATAATTATAGTAAGTGCTAGGACAAAAAGTATTACATAAAACTGAATGACGAATTTTAAATTCTATTCGTACCGTTTTGTGAGATTCTTGAAGACCATTGCCTACTCAGGCGCAAATGTTCTGTATAATTGTGGCTATCGGAATTATGTAATTGTAAGCCAAATCCATTTTTTTGAACGCAAAATAATACGGAAAATATATGGACCTATCAAAGATCAAGAGATATGGAGATATAGACGCAATGATGAGATCAATTTAATATTGGAAGAAAAAGATATTGTCAGATTAATCAAAGCACAAAGGATTAGATGGTGAGGACATATAGAAAGAATGGAACAATTAAGAATGCCTAAAGATATTAGAAGGTAATCTCTTCTTAAAACAGAGGAGAGGACATCCCAAAAAAAGATGGAAGGATGATGACCTCAACACCATGAAAGTAAAGAACTGGAAGAAGATGGAGGAAGACAGAAGAAGATGGAATACTGTTGTACGTGAAGCCAAGGTCCACAAAGGGCTGTAGAGCTAGAGAAGAAGAAGAAGCCAAATCAAATGAATTTTACAGGAGAGACAATTAAACGTTTATAATTAAACGTAAATAATTTTGTATATCAAGTCGTAATATAAAAAACATATATTGCATTAAAAATATTACAAAAATTCTTATAATGTGCCCTACTCTACTAGCGTCTTGACAACATCTACCAGAAAAGAAAAATGCAATTATATTAATTTTGTTTGTTGAGTAATTTACCATTGTCTCATTAAAAGATTCTAAATTGAAATTTTTCATTGTTCTGAACTGCCCCTATGCTCTGAGATGAAACTAATGAACCCCAGGTGCGTTATTTCATTCGATTAAATGCGACGTGGTACCTTTAACACTGCAATTCCTTTGTCCAAATTACCTGTTGATTTTCGTTTAATTTATTAGTAAAATACTTCACAATTTATTTATTATATTATTCTATATTACTGTGACATAATATACGTTATCGAACTTCCGATATCAGCAGTTATACGAGCTGACGTCCTTGCTTATGAAGTTTCAATAATTACATAAATACACAATTTACAAATAAAAGATCGATGCTGTGATTTTTTGGCTCTCTACTGCCTAGTATAAAATCCGTGACATCCGTGATTCGCTCGCACTGAAGCACTTGCACGAAGCATCGCATCACGCGTTGTTACCTGCTTTAGGGCAGTGGCACTGGGCTGTAGGCCTAGGGACGGTCGCGGGGTTTTCGCGGCTAAGGGGAAGAAAAAGGTTGCCGCGGTTTCATCAGTAATTGCATAGTTACAACAAATAGAGATCTAACCCACAAAAGGAAAAGTTTTCAGGAAATAGGAAAAAACCATAATCGTGTAAATTAATTTATTTGTAAAAACCTTACATACCATCAATATTTTATGAACTGTGAATGACTGAAGTGAAATTTTAGCCAAGGCATTACCGCTCATAACATACTCGCATCCATCCGACATTTTGCTGCAGCTAGATTACTATTCACCAATAGGCCAACTTTACCTAAACAATAAGTTTCTTTGGAATGGCCGGTGCGCCCTCAGAATTGAGGGCTGTGTATTACGTCCAAAAGGTCACTATTCCACTGATATCCTAACCTCCCAAAAAGTCGAAAGTTAAATCTGTATTCGGGGTAACTCTTCAATTGTATATTTGTTAACTTCTCATGTTACTTTTTAAATAAGTGCATTTTTTTATCTTCAACGCAGTTGTCTATGTCATTTACTTCAGTACGTCACACACTGAACGAATGAATGAATATTTTATTGGCTTTAACTTTAATTATACGCCATTATACAATTATGTACATCATTAATCAATAAACAGTCAGATCAATACAGTTACTCAAAAACAAAAAATTACAAAATCAGAAATTACAAAAACACATGAATTACAAAAAACAACATAAAACTAACAAAACTTTTAGTATATTTACATTACACGTTCACAGGTCATGTGGTACCATGAGTTTTCAAAAACCATGACTTTTAATAGCATTCTATTATGGAAACTTAGTTATACGCCAGTATACAGTTATGAAAATCAATCAAATGGTCAAATTAATCATTTTTTAAATCAATTAAATGGTCAATAAATCAATTTGTTTAATCAATTAAATGGTCAAATCAATACAGTTACTCAAAAATAGAAAAATTATAAAAACACAAAAACACATTAATTACAAAAAATCTAGTTAAAAAAGTTAAATATTAATTTATTATTTTCTTTGATAAATATTTTAAATACTCAGATGTTCACCTTATTCACATTCAAATTAATCTCGGTTATCTTTTTATTAAGTTTAGTTATTCAGTTTAGTTTCAGATATGGCAACTTCATTGAAATAGAGCAAATGACCAGTACGTCACACTCTGTAGTCTCAGGCGTGCATGGCCCCCGCGCCAACTTTTCATTAGAAGGCGCGAACCCCCGCAGGGCGCGGGCATCTGGAGGCGAGCGAGGGCGGTGGCGGGGACGGGAACGGGGGCGGTGGCGGTGGTGGCGGTGGTGGCGGAGGGCGGCGGGGGCGGCGGGGGCAGGCGGGGACGGCGAGCGGACGGGCGAGCCGTCGGGGCGCCGGGACCCCAATTAACGCGATCGCTCCAGTCCGAAAAAACGGCGGCGCTTCCAGATAAGACGCGCGCCGCCTCCGCCTCCTCGCTTCTCCGCCGCCGCTTTCGCCCTCTCTTCCCTCGCCTCCGCCAGCGCCTCCTCGCCCTCTCCAAAGCCGCTTTCGCTTACTCCTCCCTCTCCACCGCCCCACGCCTCCGCCGACAAGCCCGCTGTTTCCATCTTCCCCGCCGCCATCTCGACCTACTCCTCCACCACCTCCAACTCAGTCACCACCTTCTTCACTTCGGCATCTGACCCTCCACTTGCACTCTTCCCGCTTCTACTCGCTCGCAGTGGCTGCCTGCCGGTCGGCCGGCCGGGAAGTGGACGCGCCGGACCGGATGGCTGGATGGGTGGCGCGGGCGGTGCGGACGTCGCAGACGTCACGGGTCTCGGCGTGAATGAGTGTGGAGGGGGTAGAGAGGCGAGGAGGGGCGTGGTGGGGGTGGAAAGGGGGATAGAGGGGCGAAGAGGAGCGTGGAGGTGTGTGAAGGAATGGGAAGGAACGGCATGATGAGGCGGAGCGAGGAGGGGCGGAGCGAGGAGGGGCGGAGCGAGGAGGGGCGGAGCGAGGAGGGGCGGAGCGAGGAGGGGCGGAGCGAGGAGGGGCGGAGCGAGGAGGGGCGGAGCGAGGAGGGGCGGAGCGAGGAGGGGCGGAGGGAGGAGGGGCGGAGCGAGGAGGGGCGGAGCGAGGAGGGGCGGAGCGAGGAGATGTAGGGCGGGGTAGCGAGGGACGGGGCAAAGCGGGACAGGAAGGTGACGGTCGCGATAAGAGCGAAAGAAAGTAAACGCCGTTCAAGTCCCGGGCGCAGAAGTTAAGCCGCGATTCGAAATTTCCCGAAAAAGCGGCAACTGAACCCGGGGCGCGGAAAAGTTGGCAAATAATGGAGAGAGACGCTTGATGGCGCCGTTTCGCTCCAGGGCGGCGCGAGACGTAGGCGATAGTTGCAGGCGATGGTCGCAGGCTCCGCCACCGCCACCGCCACCGCCACCGCCACCGCCACCGCCACCGCCACCGCCACCGCCACCGCCACCGCCACCGCCCCAGCCGCCGCCGCCACCGCCCCAGCCGCCGCCGCGGCCGCCAACTTCGCTAGCCTCTTGCTCCTCAGTGTTCTCGTCCACTTACTGGGACGTTCTGTTATCTCTGGCTCTCAGCCTTTTATCCCTTTCCTTCTTTTCAGCTACATTATTGTTTTTTTAATGTTATTTTTTATGCCTGTGGATTTAGTTTTGTGTTTGTAAACAGTTATTATTTTCACAACTACATTTACATTTCAAGTTTTTTAATGTAGAACAAGCTATCGTCTTCTAGATCTTATATTTTTATTAGCTTTTTGTAGTTTTCTGCGTTTATATCACCCATATCTTCACTGTAAGGCACTTTTCTTCATTTAATTGTTATTTTTAGGGCTTGGGAGGAATATGGCAGGGTGTAGAGTGAGTTCAAGGGACCAATCACGATTCACATCTCGGTCTTTGCTTTTGCTTATAGTGAAGAAACAGTTTTTGAAGGTTTTCGTAAGTTTTTCTCTATTATTTCTTTACCTGTTGTACTCAATTATAATACGAGTACTTTTTATAAACTCTCATTCATAATCAATAAGTAGTGGTTTACGGTGTAATGCCATATTTCCTTTTATTTTTCGTGGTTTTTCTCATTTTTATTTGCTAACGCTTACTTTGAATGAAGAGAAAATTATGTAATCGGGCGTAGGAATACTGCGAGTTTTCGACAGAAAAACTCTTATTGCCGGGCGCTGGTAACGAAAAAGTGGCCAAGCATAGTAAATTACTTCCTCCAGCGTGTGGTGTAGCCAAAATCCATGTTTTGTGCGTCTTTAATATCCAATAATCGATTTACAGCAAAACGGCAAAAAATTATTTTAACAAAACCGCTCCAAATGTTTTCTTTAAATTTTCTCCTGATATGTAAGAAGGGACGATACAAATATTGTGCCAGTTCCATTTTCGGTGAACTCTACGTTTTTGGGAAAATTGCAATAAGTTATCATTTAAAAAATGAAGGGTGATTTTCGCGTTCGTCAAAAGTGTTGTAAAAAAACAGCTCTTTAAAAAAGGTCTTGTACAATTCTTTTTGAAAAAAGAAATTATATTTCGCGTAATTTTTGTTTGAAACACATTAAATACTTCTTAAATTTTTTTCTTCCCCAAAACGGCTTTTCTGCAATTTTTTTCACGCATAGAAAAAGGGATAATTAAAAGAATGGCGCGGGTTTGAGTTTCGTTGAAATCTCTGGAATTTCGAAACTGACAAATTTAGAAATAATGCGTAAAAGTATGTTCTTTTGTAGTTTTATAGTTCTTTCCTTATGATTTCAATTTTTTTTGGGCAGGTCCAGAATATACTTTATCTTTTATCATCCAGGGTTATCTTTTATCATGTCTCTCTGTCTGTGTGACAGCCTCTCTCTTCCTCCATTTTTACAACATAATATAATACAGGAGTCCCACCATCTATGGCCCACTTCCATAACTTCTAAACGGTTCAGGATATCGAATGAAGTTTTCGCTGAATATCGCGGAATCTTGGGGCAAGTAACATGCCGTAGAGAAATTGTCGATAATATTTTTAGTTTTCGAAAAATTTAATCTTCTTTGATTTTTCTAATAGAACTATATATTTTTCTCACCAGCAATGGATAGATCAAGAAAAGAGGAATAAAATAATCTGTCATATGCTAGTAGTTTGATGGTAATTTGAGTATAAAAACTAGACTTTCTGAAATGTGATTTTGAATTAAACGGACAATATTTCGTGTAGCAGCCGTTGCAACTCTCTCCTTTGAAGAAAGTGGCTTTCGCGGCGTCAAGACTGTTGCTTGGAGAGAGGAGACTGAGAGGGGTGGCAGTGAGGTGTAGACGCATAACTTCAGCAATCCGTGGTCTTGACACAAAGGTCACACTAAGAAACACCAATTTTAGCGATCGGAATGATTTATTTCATTGATTTATCTGCACATAACTTGTCTTCTTTGATAATAAATATCATCTTCAAACTTGACAAGAATCCAAACACAGACTCTTCGTTGGTAAATTTCTTTTTTAATTAAGGTGATTAGTCGTCCACTTCGCAACCGTACCTCCATTTCTATTCATAAATGGGAAAGAAACAGTACACTTCAGTCTTCTGCCGTGGATTTTCAAGTTTGTGGCAGCACGTGGCATTATCAAGTGAGAAACTCGCCAATCAGTATTAGCAGTCGTGACTGTAGATTCGCATGTTTTAAAGTTTAGAAAATTTTCACTGATAATCTGCCAAGATTATTTCAACATTTTTATTGCTTTGTTCTTTTGATACATGAATAAATACGAAGTTTATTAACAGTAAATAATAAGAAAAAATGTCTACGTATCTATTATTTGATGAATTTATCGAGATATAACAATAAAAATCTTTTAGAAATCATTCCCTTCCCATGTTTTAAAATGACAACTTGTTTCTGCCGTAACACTCTGAACTCGATTCTCGTAAGACTGAAAAGAACCTTTATTATTATCATCATCTTTCCGATACAAATTATTTTTATTTGGTTCTTTTTTATTATCGTTGCTTTGGAATTTCAGTAGAAGAAAAGTTCAAGTCAAATGAACAAATTGGAAAAAATATCTCATCCTAATCGTTAAAATTGATGTTTGTTCATATGCTCTTCGTGTCAAGACCATGAATTGCTGTAGTTACGCCTCTATCCATCACTACGACCCCTCTCACACTCCCTGTCTCCACCAAAGTGTCTCGACGCCGCGAAGGTCTCTTTCCTCGAAGAAGAGATTTGCAACGTCTGCTACACGAAATATTGCCCGTTTAATTCAAAATCACATTTCAGAAAGTCTAGTTTTATACTCAAATTACTATCAAAATACTAACATATGATACATAATTTTATACATTTTTTTGATGATCTATCCATTGCTGGTGAAAAAATATATAGTTCCATTTAAAAATCAAATATTAAATTTCTCGAAAACTAAAAATATTTGTAACACCCCGCCCCCGTACACACGACCACTCATCGGTGTCGGCGGTGTTAATCTCTCTCAGGGCGTGACCCGACTCACCTGTGGATTCCCGTCTGCTGCAGGTTGCCTCATGTGCTCGGCTGGAATCTATTTAGGACGCATGCGTGACTGGGCATATTCATGCACTACACAGTAAAACGCTCTTTCATGATTTCTGAGTTTAATTCACAGCAAAAAATAATCGGGTGAAGCCCCCTACAGTTCTTAATACTATCTTAACCTAACTTATAACTAGCTTAACTTAACAGTCCAACCCTTCCGGGTCATCGCACGGGCGGTCCGCCCCTCCGGGCGTCGGCATCGGCCCGGGTGTCGGGCGGCAGGGTAGCGGCGCTTCCCCCCGTTTCCTGGGCCGGTCGGGCAGCTGGTGGCCGCGGCGGCGGTGTCGCGGCACGCGAGCAGGCGTGCGCGGCAGGCGCAGGGCTGCGCGCGGGCGGGCGTGCGCGGCAGCGCAGCGGCGGCGGCGCGGCGCGTGGGCTGGCGCGGCGGCGACGACGGCGTGGCAGCGGCCCGGCGCGCGGCACTGTTGACTGCGGCGGCGGCGGCCAGGGATCGCCACACCAAAGCGTCTTTTAGCGGCGGCCGGCCCTCAGGCCGCGTCCGAACGCTTCTTCGTTCATTCGAGTATCGGCACTCACACGGTGTTCCGCCTCTCCCATCGGCGGCACCTGAGCGGGCGGTGAGGTGGCGACGATGCGTTGCCGGCGGCGATCTAGCGTCTCGCGGCGGTCGTTGCCATCGGACCCAACACCTCGGTCGTCGCTTACATCGGAAGGTAACACTCGCGGTCGTCGTTCGTCTCGGAATGGCCGAGTCTCGCGTTCGCAGCAACCTCCCTTGCTCGCGAGATCACATGTCTCACCCCCGCCTAGTGTTCGACTATTGGCGCAGCCAAACCGCGTGATGCGCGCCGTCCAATTGCCATGGGTCCATCGACGGTTGGAACCCGATTTCGAGTGGGCGTTCACGTCACCACGATTTCCGAGAAGACGCTGGGTGCTCTGACGCAGCGCTCGGAAATACCAGAGGTGTGGCAAACGGTATTGAACAAAGGGAGGCGCTCCCATCGGCGGCCGGCGGCGACCCTTCGCGCACTCAGGTAGCGGAGAAACGCACATTTTCAGCCAGCTAAGTTTTCCCGGACTCCCTGTTATATAAAATATTCATCTCGCACACGCCGAAATTAGTTCGTGTGCGACCGTCCCATTACATATTATAGACAATTTATCTACGGTATGTTACTTGCCTCATGATTCCAAATTGTTAAGCGAAAACTGCATTTTCATGTCCTGAACCATTTAGAAGTTATGGGAGTGGTTCATAGTTGGTGGGACACTGTATATCATGAGTGTGCGATACATAATATCGTATCCGTATTGTTAACTCGAAAGTGCTGACTTGCTATTTCTTCAAATGTATGTGAGTTTTTAATGCAAATTGTCTCTATTAATAATTTCTGATTTTTTGTTGACATATTAATTTATACAGCGATTTTTTCTTAATATATTTACCTTCTTTTCTTAAATCGTTTTTCTCACGTCCAAGCAAGTTACGCATTACAATCCTATGGGCTTTAGAATTATTTAACTCAACAGTAGACACGATTACACGCGCGGAATTCTCGAATCTGACGCTAGCGGAGTTCGAAGCTCTCCACTATCCCCCCCCACACACACAAAATCGAAAGGAAGTGACTAACATGAATAGAAATAGGGCTTCGAACCTTCGATCATTCGGATCCAGGCGCAAAGTCAGTACGCACTCTAAGCCAAATCAATAATTGTGATTGACTTGTTCTCTTCTTCATAATGAAGTATTTAGGGAATATCTTTCGTTTTCTTCGTTCTTGCTGTTATTTATTTTTTTTCACCGACATTCGTTTTTACAAATAAAGGTATTTAGTTGAGAATCTATTTTATTATATGGTACTGTAACTTCATTACGTAATCAACGTTGATTTGCTTCTGTTATTTATTCTGTATTTTCATTCATAACTCGTCTACTTTACTGCAATGAAGTCCTCCTCCACAGTGTTTCCTTTTCTTTTTCTTCTTTTGCCTTTTTCTTCTTTTGCCTTAACTAATATCGGCGTCACCGGATTCCACCTTCCTCCACCCTCACCTCCTCTGGTGGCGATGGTGCCCCTTGTCGCAACTTCCCCGCGTCGCGCGGGTTGCCTTCGCAGATCAGGCGTCGCGCGTCCGCGGCCGGGCGCCGTCGAGATGTCGCCTCTCCCAGTCCTCGTCCTCGTCCTGGGCCACGCGCCGTCAGAGTTGCTTTGAAGCCGCGAGATCTCATCTCGAACGATTTGGGCCAGGGCTTTCCAGCTGCCGTCCCGCGGGCCCCATGCGGCCTGCCGAATGTTTCTGCGGCACGCGACTGCTTTGAAAAATTTTATTATACCAAGTTCAATAGAATTTCACAAGCCATCTTATTTTTATTGAATGATTTAAGTAAATCCCCCCCCTCTCTCTCTCTCTCTCTATATATATATATATATATATATATATATATATATATATTGTAACCGTACTTCACCTGCTTCCGTGGTCAGTCAGGTATGGAAAGTTTGGAATAGAAACTTTTTGATATTTACATCATTCTTCTCTGTTTGTCTCTTACCGTTTGGAGGTCTGATAACCATTAGGCTGTAATATATTTTAATAATATATTTTCTCATTGTATATTCATTAATCATTAAGTATGTTGCCTAAAAGTCGTATCTAATGTATATTTGTTTCAGTATAATCTGAGTAGTTAGGGTAGAAACCATCTTAAATTGCACTGTGACTCGCAGTTTAACTAGAATTTCATGTGGGGCCCATGAGCCCTTCTAAGTTGGACAGCCCTGATTTGGGCTAAGAGGCGCCGGTGCCTCTCGACGCTTCGCGCGGTCTCTCTGCCTTCCGCCGCGCAGCCCTCCTCTCCGCCCGCGACCACTTCTCCCGCTGATGGGTAATTGCAGGCGACTGAATCTGAAGCGGGGAATGAACGGACGAAGTGATATTGTTTAGAATCTTATTGATTTATTGCTTAGAATTGTATTATTGTATTGAATTGCATTAATTATTGTATTGAATTGTATTATTTATTGTAGTTGTAACTTTTGTCGGTCAGTCTCAAAATCGGTTATTGCACTGAGACTCGCCGTTGCTTGTGCAATAAAGAATTACTATTGTTATTATTATTATTATTATTATTATTATTATATTGTCCAGAGCTCCGCGATGCCTTATGAACAGAAACCGGAAAAACATCTTGTATAAACTGTCAAAATATGTAGTACATAAATATGTAGTGAAAACAGTAAGAATATGTAATAAATATGTAAAATCGTATAAAATATGTAATATTAAAATTATCTAATTAAAAAGCATTTACATAGAAGAAAATTACATTTAGAAAAATGTACTAAATAAATTTTAAAATTAATACGAACGTTTTAAAAACATTTCGGAGAGCACAAGTTGATGCACACTTTGTATCATACAACTTTCTCATCAGTAGTAAAAGCTTCATCTACTGTAATCCAGAACTTTTCGAATTATTGTCGGAAATTAAGGTCACAAAACGCTGTGTCAATGATACTTCTGACACCTAGATTTCACCAATATTGTAGGAGGAAAAGCTAATTTGTTTGAAAATACTTCTTTTAATGTAAAATTTGTAGTAAAATTGATAGAATAAGAAGATATGTTGTGAAAACACCAAAATATGTAAAATATGTAATTTAGTACTTAATATGTAAAAGTATGTGACAAAAAAATTATATTGGAAGGCGCTGATCCTCCAAGACTACAATTTGGAGAACGGTAAGTAGAAAGACAACAAATGTGTAATTACATAAAAATTAGGTCTCTAGTTATTAAGATCACGTATGTAAAGTCGGTAACTTCCAGAATGAGACTACGTGGTTCGTTTCCATCAGAGGAGAAAGAGGTGGAATGTCGGTGGTACGGTTTGGCGATTAACCGTTTTAATTTCTTCCATTCCCCATATTGTCACGAAAATGGCAAAGTTAATTAAGTTGCCTGGCGTACAAAGCCAATGCCAGTACTTGCACAATGACAATGTTTGTCCTTAATATCGCATGACACATTTTTCACATCTCTCTGTACACATTTTCAAGAACACAGAAATAGTGATATTAAGGAAGAGTTATTAGAATGTCCCTTTGATTGTAATCGTTGATTCGTTTTATTTTTAGTGCTGGAGAACTATTTGACAAACGTTGTATTTCTATTCAGCAAGTGTTTCCTTTAAAACATCGAGTTACCTTCTTAAACTCAGAGCTTGTTTTATATTCGCGAGGTCACAAAAAATTATCTTATTACTCGTTTACCGAGTCATCAAGAACATACCTATATTAAGCATTTACTAGAATTGAATGAAGTAAATAATAAATTTTGAAACTGATATTTTTAATGACATTATTTTTAGAAACCCTTGATTTTATGAAGTTGACAAATTAAATACTGTTTAATATTTGAATGCTCGTAGTTCTGTATAAAAGCACATGCAACATTTTGTGTACATTTTATGCATGCAACATTTTGTGTACATTTTGTGCATGCAGCATTTTGTGTACATTTTATGCATGCAACATTTTGTGTACATTTTGTGCATGCAACATTTTGTGTACATTTTTTGTACACACAAAACACAAGGCTGCGTTGTCTCACTGCAGAGCGCTGCGAGTAGATCGCTTTTATGACGCACCGCGCATTACACCACGCAAGTGACGAAGGACTGGACTGGAGCATTTTCTCCTTGAGCGCCGGATGATTCACTCGATGAAAGTCTCGGGATTAGGTGGATGGCGCTGCAGACTCCCTCTGCGAGCACCTCACCTTCCCCCCTCCTCCTCCTCCTCCGCCGCCGCCGCCACCGCAGCCGCCACTAGACTCCATTGCAGCGGAGCGATGAGCGCGCGCGGTGGGGAGGGTGGGGAGAGTGAGGAAGGGGCGGGGCGGGGGCGGCCAAAGCTGCGAGCAGATTCAGCCCTTCTAAACCCCGCTCCCGCCGTCACTGCAGCCGCCGCCGCTTCTGCCTCTACTGCTGAGTTTACGAGGAGGATCAAGGGGGGACAGCGCGAGTTCATAAGCGACGCTGTCTTCCTCCCTCATCGTCCCTCTCCCCCCTCCCCCCCCCCCAACGTCTCGTCGCGTCGCCGGCGAGGCGCGCAGATCCTCGCGATTTCCCCGCCAGTTGCTCGAGATCCTGCCGCTGCGCCCCGTAACGAGATAACAAGATTGGCTCCCCGCAATATGAGCGCTATCACGGGAATAAATTGATAAGTTCTGCGAGTGAAAAGCGTCGGTGATGTATTTATACGGGAAAGGGTATTCTTTTTGTGGAAGAGATATTAAACTTAGATTCATAATTTTACGATTGATTATGTGCAATGTTACGTTCTTCGTACGTTAATTATATTTCCATATTTCTTATACCTTTTTTTATTTTTGTAGAACATTAGAATGCCAGTTCATTTCTTTGATACGATGCATCTTGTGATGATCAGTAAGAAATTCATAATTATTTTGTCATTTTAACTTTACAAACGTATTCTTTAAAATGTAACCAAAAGGGAGTTTTCTCGATTTTTAATAATAACCACAGATCTTTACAGAAATGTTGTTCAACGTAATAAGAACAAAATGTTCTCAAATAATGCGTTGCTAAAACCAGGCGATTATATTATTTATGATGCGAGTGGTAACATCACTTTTACCACATCTCGTTCACTATTTTTACTTCATCGCTACGGAGGGCACAGGAACTTATGTAATGCTGGGCGAAAACACGGCGAGTTTTCGGCCAAATCTCTTATTACAGGGTCCTGATATCAAAAAATGGATAAATCCAGTTGCTAAATTAAAAAAAAAATTCACCTAACACGTGGTGTAACCAGAATACATGTTTTGTGGGTCCTTGATGGTCCGGAAAAGCAAATGACGGCAAAATGTCCGTCCGTCCGTCCGTGTGTCTGCCTGCGAACAACGCTAGAGTCTAAAGCGTTAAGCCGTTTTTCTCCAAAGTTGATATTCTCCAATAGATCTACTCATGTTGCGGCCCCTTAAAATTGAAATCCATGATTTTCTTTTGGGGCTACTTTACATGAACCCCTGGGACATTTTCCAAATTTTCAAAAAAAAAAAAATTGCTCCATCGTTTTTTATAAAATTTTGTTGTTGAATAGTGTAAAGGACGTTTAAGAGAACGGTACAGGTCTCATGTTCGTTGAAAACCCAGGTTTTGCGAGAATTGCAAAAGTTCAAATTTTTTTAGATTCTTCATACATCTAAAATATTAAAGATACAGATTTTTCCCTGGATGAAATCTGTTTCTTGAAGATAGACTCTGAAGAAAGTTCATGAACAATTTTTCGAAAATTTGAGTATTTTTCGCGTAATTTTGTGTGAAAATTCGGGCGAGAAAGTACTTGCTGTTTTAGCTCCACTAGTTTAGACAGTCTTACTAACGTTTTTTAAACTCAAGTATACAAATCACTTAATGATACATTAAGGCCAGTAGGAGCTGCTGCGGTCAGACGAATATAAATTTTTTGTTTGCAGCATTCATAGATTTATATTGAAACGAATTATTATAATATTATTATTATAATACGTTTAGCATAATGAAGCGGCGGCCGACCCTGTTCAAATGGGGCGGAAGTTTTGGCGTTGCCACTTGACCCGTTCTGAACGGGTCAGGAGAGGGCGCGAGCGAGAGCGGGCGCGTGGTCACCCCGGGTAGCATACGACAGTGCGAGATAGAACTCGGTAGGAGACGGGGCGGATGCTTTGGCTCGAGTGATCTTGATAGAAGTCGAGGAACTGAGAGGGCGTTAAGAGTGATAACGGACAGTGAACATACTGATAAACAGCATGTGGATGAATACTATGAACAATATCCGACATCTAACCGGAATTCGCAATATAAAGAACTGAGCAAGTGCGAAATATCAATCGGGAAGCGAGTTTCACCGCGTGTCGGTGCAAATGATGATGATGAAACATCCGGCGAGGACTGGAGATAGTGTTTATGAGTAGCGTGTTCACCGAGTAGACAGTGCGGGAGGAGTAGATGGAAATAGAAGATTAATAGTGCCTGGAAGGAAAGAGTCGAGGGAACCACGGCCGAAGGCGCGTGGGGGCACCCGAGCTGCATGCAGCGACGGCCGCCTTGGCTCCGGGAAGCGACTGGGACAGAGGGCAGCCGAGCATGCCGAGCAATGCCGAGCAATGCCGAGCAATGCCGAGCAATGCCGAGCAATGCCGAGCAATGCCGAGCAAAAATGCCGAGCAATGCCGAGCAATGCCGAGCAAAAATGCCGAGCAATGCCGAGCTGGTCGGAGACGCCGCTTCGCCAAGATGCCTGGGAGTTAGATGAATCGCCCATATAAATATCGGATTTTCTTTTTCCTTTGTGCGTTGAATAGTGTATCAGAAAAAGGGGAAGTGTAACCGTGATTTATTAACATTTAGTATTAGAAAAGTGGGAAGTGACACACGGAGTACTGAATCGTTGTGAAATAAAGTATTGTTCATGTTCTTTGTAATTCAATGTGTATTTCTGATGAATGTGCAAAACCCCGAGCTCATTCGCGAACAAAGATCACCTGTCCCACCCATATCTCGTAAAATCAATGTAGAAATGAATCCGAAAGAGGTACGTTTCAATATGAACAATTGAGAATCGCACGAATGCTAAAAACTGAACTTTTAACACACTGTGTACGACTTGAAAAAACAGCTTTTAGTAGTAGTTGTCTAAAAAACTTACATATATTTTTGTGATTTTTCAATGAATAATTTGTTGTTTAAACAAAGAGAACCGCAATACAAACGAGAATCTTAAGACAAGGAACATACTATTCTCTTGGGATCCCATTCAGTTATTTTTTGAGAGCTTATGTGTGTGTCGTGATATTGCAATAAGTTGCCGACTACTTCGTGTTCTGCATAAACAATTTGTTTCAAACCTCCTTATGTAAGTTCACAAAGATTAGATTAGATTTATTTAAACTGCAATTGGGCATAAACTGCAAGTGGTCGTTAACAACATATTTTTTCTACTGGCAACGAAGGTAAAAACAATCTGAACTTAGTGTCAATCGCATAACTTTCTTGGTCAATGAGCTAAAGACGCTTATTACAATATAAATTATTACTTCACTACGTTTTGTCTATTTCAATATCATCTACGATTTCGTACTTGGCGTTTTCATTACAGGGCATCTTAGTCGACATGATAATTTATAAATCTCAGAGATGAGCATTATGGCGAGCAGTAACAAGCGAAGGAGAACAACTATAATCATGAGTTATCACGTTTGCTCAAGTCCTGCTGAGTGGCGATGTATAAGCAGTTTATTTAAATTTTTAACATCATTCGCAGTTATTAGTCTCGAAGCCCTGACATTATTTCGCTGACATTTCTGTCGTTTATTAGATTTCTCGGTATTGTGTTTAATGCGGCTTATGTAATTCTATATCTCGTTTCCAGAAGACGACGTAAATGCGTGCATCGATTCAGCAGGCGCGTTATTTAGAGAGCGAATGCAATACGTTTCCCCTCCAGCGGCGGCGGTGGGTAATTCGAGCCGCAGAAGCTGATGGCTGCAGCCGAAAGCGTCATTAGGGGGCAGCCACCGCCACAAGAGCAGGCCTAATTTCTTTTCCGGCCTTCGCGGAACCAAGTCAAGGAAGCCAGCCGTTGCGCAGTCTGCGTTGTTTACGAGGGCGGGCATCCAACCACGCCACCATTCCTTGCCCTCTCCCCCCCCCCACCACCACGCGCTCTCCCCCCTCCCCCCTGATGCACCCTTGCCTCCGCTACGTCCCCTCCCCACCGCTTTACCTCCCCGACCGCGAGCCCCCCCCCCCTACTTTTGCTCTTCTTGTTTTTGACGTCATTAAACATCGCATCTGAAAAGGAAAGGGGCAAGATTCTTGTGTCCTCGTTTTCTTACATCTTCACAGAAAGCTTCATTTACTCAGAAGGCTTCCTACTCTATGCTGACTTCCCCCTCCCCCCACCTTTTCCTTATTTTTCCTCCTCCTCCTTCGCCTCCCGCTGCTCCTTCGTTCGCCTTCGTCGTCTTCCCTGAGCGCGCGCTCGCCCGCCCCGCCCCCCGCCCCCCGCCCCCCGCCGCGCCGTCGACTTCTTTTTCCGTTTATGCTGTTCATTTGGCCGCGAACCGACTCCCCCCTTTATCCGTCGGTCTTCAGCTAACTTTTCCATGCAAAACGCTCCCGGGCTGCCTCTTTCCCGAGGATCGTTCCTCTTTTCAAGTCGGGAGCAAACTCGTGGCGGCCGGACGCTGGGGATTGTGCGCCGAGGCGTTCGCCGCCGCCGCCGCCGCCGCCGCTTACGAGACTTCTCCAGGAGAACGACGTCTTTCATGTCCTGTTAGCGTCGTCCTCAGAGCCCGCGCGGCCGCGCCGTCAGCCCGTAATGAGCGACGGACGCGCGCCCGCCCACCCCCGCCACACGTCTCGCAATGCCAGGGACAGTCCTGAGGGGGAGACCGGGCTTGTCCTGTGTCTTGCTGCTTCTGCTATTATTATTATTATTATTATTATTATTATTGTTATTATTATTATTCCATTACATCACGACTAAAGATTTTATGAGTCAGCTGAATATAAAATCTACTCCAGGTTGCAACCAGCTACCTAAGGAGCAGATCCGGTGGCTGTCGCTGCTTTTACAATACTTTGCGCAAAATGTGGGCTGTTCCAAATAAAGCAATTTCTTGCACTTCCCAGTCTTTTGAATTACCGGGAAGTTTAGACAAGTTCTTACACAAGTTTTGCGGAACAAATCCCAGAGCTCCGATAACTATCGGGACAACCTGTGCCTTTACGCCCCACATTCGGTTGATCTCGATTTTATTATTATTATTATTATTATTATTATTATTACTATTATTATTATTAATGATAATATTTTATTTCTATTCGTGTAATGCAGTGCAGTGTCGTGTAGTGGAGGGAAAGATTTATACCGCTAGTAAAAAAATGAAAATAGAAAAAATATAATAATTAAATATAATAATTGCAGATACATCAAAATTACTCGGATTTTACATGTATTTCTTTTTATTCGCACATCTTATTAAACAAAACAAAATCATCTATTCCTTTTTAAATTTAACTCAAAGGATGCAATTTAAAATACTAGGGTTTAAATAATTTCTAAAAGATTAATTTTAAAACTTATAATAAAAGCTCGATGAAGAAACGAACTACGAAATATGAAATAATATACAAATTCTAACTTAGGATGTATCCAACTGCTTAGAAGCACTATTTATTTTGCATTCTGGAAGCGCAGTAAATTCGGAGCGGTCGACTATTTTTGTCGCCAAATTACTCAAAATATGCTCATATTTTCGTAAAAATTCAACGTCGTCTTATTTGAAGAGTTCCCTATGAAGAGATTTCTATGCTCTCATCAAAAATTTATTGAAAACAAAATAATTATCAAAGCCATAAAAAATGAATGTAATTTATTTTAAAAATAATATTTAATTATATTATTTCCGAAAAACAACAAATAAAAGTGTGCAATCACTGGAAATTGCAATGCTGTTTGCCATATTTCGACTTATAGTCCACTAAGTTGGGCTTCAAACAAATTCGTGAATATTAATAAACAAATTAATATAACAAATAATTGAGTTTGAGGATATTATTTAATCGACATTCTTCTTCTTTTTTTAATGATTTTCACTCTTAATTCTTGTGATCAAACTTATGACTAGCGCTAATAATTTTAATATTTTCAACTGGACTTGCTTGCCATACACTTTTTATTCGACAAAAACTTTCTACGATGTTATAAGTGAAGCACCAATATTTAGTAACATATTTAAGTTCTGAAACTTATGGAGACACGTTTGTTAATGCTCGATTTGATTTCAAAGCAACGGGTGTGGACCTAAACACTACAGGCACTAACTTTCTCTTTCTACTTACCTTGCAGAACCAGGTAAATTCAGCTTCATCGCGGTGTTCAATGTGAACAGAAACTTCATTTTTTAAAAACGACATCAAAAAAGAACTTGCGCGACATCGCGACTTTGTGCGACATCAAAAAAGAACTTGCAGAATCCAAAGCTCTTTTCCCCGCCCCTAACAGAATCATCCCTCCCAATCCACTTCCACCTCGACTGTACGGCCTCCCGAAAATTCACAAACCTTCTACACCGATAAGACCTGTCGTTTCATACACCAATTCCATTACACACAGACTCGCACAGAAACTCAACCAAGATTTTGCCAAACACATCAAATTCTCTCCCTCTCACACTATCAACAACAGTATCAATCTAGTAGACAAGATCAAAGACGTAGTTGTGCCACCCAATGGCAAACTGATTTCCTTAGACGTGAAGAACCTTTTTCCGAGCATCCCGACCACGGAATGCAAACATATTCTACGGGACATCCTTGATAACTCTTTGAGTCCAATTCCTATAAAAAATGAGCTGTACAACCTGATATCTCTCTGTTTAGACATAAATTACTTTAAATTTGACAATACATTTTTCACTCAAACTTCTGGCCTACCTATGGGGTCCCCACTTTCCCACTACTAGCAGACATTTTTATGGACAACCTAGAGAAACAAGTTTTTAATTCTGGACACCCTCAGTTAAAAAATGTAACCTATTGGTATAGATACGTAGATGACATCATAGTACTTTGGACCGGCACTTACAGACAACTGAAAAACTTCACTGACTTCCTTAATTCTATACATGCTAATATACAATTTACAGTAGAGAAGGAAAATGAGAACAGAACCCTTAACTTTCTAGACCTATCCATCACTTTAGTGAATGACAGACACGCTTTTGACATATACAGGAAACCGACACACACCGACACAGTAATTCATAACAGTTCATAACATCCACCCTCTCACAAACACGCAGCATTCCATAGTATGGTTCACAGATTGTTCTCAATTCCTCTCTCCCCCCAGAACATCAGGAAAGAAATTCTTATCATTAAACAAATAGCTACCAATAATGGCTACAACGACTGTCTTATTGACAACCTTATCAAAAGAAAAACTATCTCCCTTAACACAAAAACATTAACTTCACTGACTCCCACGCACACAACACACACGCACACCAGATACACCATTCCCTTCTTTGGAACATTGTCACTCAAAATTGCCAAAAAGCTCAGTCAATTCGACATACACGTCACATTCAGCACACCAACCTGTCTCCACACCACACTCTCCCACAACAAAGATCCGATCCCCAAGCCTCTATCATGTGGGGTGTACTCCATTTCCTGTGGTAGTTGCAATGCTAAATATATTGGCCAAACCGGAAGATCCTTTAAACAAAGGATCAAAGAACACAGACAAGCTCTCACACAAAAAACCGCACATTCACACTTTGCCAACCATCTATTAGAACAAGGACACTCGTTCAATGCAGACACTGACGTCAAAATTTTAGAAATTGAAAACAGATACACACATAGACTTAAACTAGAAGCAATACACATTAATAATTTATTAAACAATCCCCAACACGCTATTTTAAATGAACAGATTCCTTCTCTCTCCCCTCTTCTGAAACTGGCCGCTTCCAAAGCACATTAACCCCTCTGCCTGCCTCTTTTCCGCCACCCGCCGGGGCCTTTCCCGCAATGGCCATTTCCTAGAAAAAAACCCGCGTTCTCCCCTACCTCCATTGAACGTTTCCTTTAAATAGCGTACAATGCCTTCGCCCTTCGCTGTCTGTCTGGACTGAGGCCCACAGCCGCCTCTAAGATGTATGTCAGTTTGCTCACCTAAATTTATTAATTCATTTATTTATTTAGTTACATATTTATTCATTTTCTATTTCCACCTCTTTTCAAAATGTACATTTGTATTCAAAATTATGTTTCCATCTACACATTTTATATTATACTTTTATTTCACTCCAGTTTGCTTCATAATATTATTTGTAATAGATTCCATTTATTTTATTTAATTTTCATTTGTCATTTTTAAAAAATCTATATGTCCATTTCACATTTACATCTCTTTAAAATCCAATTCTTGAAAGTTTTTAATTCTTTAAAAGTTTTAAATTTTTTGTAATTTAGATATATTATTATTATTATTATTATTATTATTATTATTATTATTATTATTATTATCATTATTTGTAGCACTGAAGATGGCCGCAATGCGGCCGAAAAAGCTTTATGCGAAAATAAACAATTACGATGAGGAGCCTACATCAAATATTGATTTCAATGATAGCATCGTAAATGCCACACCACTTCCTACTATTTCATTTTTAAATTGTCTTGCATTGCCTTTTCTATTGACTTTGTTGATATTTGGATGGGTTTTTCCGTAAAACCGACCTTTCAACTTCTTCCAATATATGATAACGCGGACGATTCAGGAAATCTTGTCTACGTCTTATTAAAAATTAATTTATTTCTGTTGAAGTAAAAGAAAAATGTAAAATGTCATGTCAGTATGAATTTATTCTCCAACATCACTGAAACGAGGGAGAATTACAAATCTAGAGCAATTCAATTACTATTCACTATAAACACAAAGTTAAACATGTTTTGAAAATGTAATTGAAATATTACATTTACCATTAACCGTACATATCCGAGTACCATGCTTTAAATTGTAGAAGAAAATTCTGCCATTCATCTTAACCTAAAAATATAATACATCACATCATGCTGTGTCCATCTTAACCTAAAAATATAATACATCACTTAATTATAAAGGACGAAACTTTTATGTTAAAGGACGTGTATCAATCGAGAGCTGGACATTACATTTTTAACACTCGCACTAGCTTATATGCCACCGGTCATCAAATGATGTCACTGCAGTGCCTCTGATCGGGAGGTGCGAGGGTCGAGGCCCGACGGTACAGAATTTTTGATGCTCTGATCGGTAGTTTTCGTTGGTTTCCCCAATCACACCAGGAGAATTCTGGAGGAGTACGCTAACAAACGGGTCACGAACCGCGCGCGATCTTTCCTTCCTCTTCTTTGTTCTATCCTCATCCCTTACCTACAAACATTTAACTTACATGTTCTACACTAATACACTTATCGGGAGATTAGTCGAGAGCTTAGAGTTTGTGCTAGCTGGGGGGGGGGTGACCCGCTGGTGGAAGATACCTAGTTGGGGAAAACCCCGCTGCTCGATGTGTGGGTCTGCGCCAGATCTTGCCGTCCAGTGGGGGAAGTCACCGTCACCTCTCACGACACAACTTGCGCTACACTTTGGGATTAATAACCTTATCAGTTGATGCGCCCGGTAGCACTAATCAATGAATCAAAATACACTCGCTAATTCTTGCATTTAAAAAACATTAGATATTCGATCGGAAAACAACCTATCATCGCTTCAAATTATAATAATTTTTAAAAAAATCTCTGTGAATCATTTTAGTAATGCTATGGCCTATGAATTATTGACGTGTAAACATCTGCATTTCAACCGACAGCGAAACTTTAAATGTATTTGTTTCAAAACTCCATATTTTGATTTGTGCCAGTATTGCTGATAATGTACAATGTTTGTGTAATGTATGTCCAATAAGGAAAATATGGGTTGCATAAAAATGTGTATTGCCAAAACCAATTATGTGCATTTAGTTTTAGTATTAATGGAGAAGTAAAATATAATACATAATTAATGTATTGGTTTATGAAAGACAAATATTTTTCAAAACAGGCCGATATGAGCGTGATTAATAATTCAGACGCATTAATGAAAATGTTGCACACATTCCCTTTCATAGGATAATGTGGCTACGCAACAAAATGTCAAAATATATATTTTAATTATCTCGGAAATTATAGTCGAAACAAATTTTGTCGAAATAATCTTAATATCAATAAGGAAAGATAATAATGTGATAATTTACTTCTTTGATGAATGGCATATGAAAATATTAGGGTACTTCAACAAATATGCGTGAATGACGAAAACAGGGGAATGAAGAGAAGAATGAAAATGAATTTACGGACGTAGACACATACGATTTCAGTGTAACGATTGAGAATTACAGATATACGCGAGCATCAGCAGAGTAGATATTATAGGATCTGTGTCCTTCAAAAGTATTGTTGCATACAGTGATTCGATATTCTCAGAGAAGAGGCAAAGAAATAAAGAAAAAAATCCTGCATTTTTTCGCAGAAAAATGGATCACGGTGACTTCAACAGTGGGTTAGCGTTCAATTACGACCTGAAAGAACAAGTGTTTGTATATGTGTGTGTGTGTGTATTATATATTATAAATGTACACAACATTGCTTAAAGTAAAATGTGTTCTACATTTATGATAAATTATTTTTTACAAGAATATATTTTAAATATGTTTTTATACATTTCTATTGACAATGAAAACGTTTGAAAACTTTGTATATTCTCAACGAGACAAAAAATCCCATTTGTAAAAAGTAAAATCGCAGTTGGTTTTACATTAAAACTAATGAAGAAAAATTGTTAATTAAAGTGGTATAGTTTTTTCATATTTTGTCGCGGGTTTTAATAGTTTTAGGAGACAATTTCCAAGTTTAAAAGGTCTTTCTGAGATTATGAAGAGGCAAATGCGTCTAGCCATCTCTTGTGTAAACTGAATACCATCATAAAATCATGACATACGCATATAAACCCTATATTGTTTAGGCATATTATCTTTAAGAAATGAAAATATAAATTTGAATGAGATGTATGAACTCGTAAAAAACATTTGAGAGAAGGAGCTTTGGTTATCAGAGACACAAATTTGTTGGAGGAGTCTGGAGAAAGTTCGCTAGAGAATGGGTTACCGCGATGTGTGCTTACATTTTACGTTACGAAATACGCTTAAATTTCGAAAATGTTCGAGGGGCTTTATATAAAGTAACCCCAAATTTTGAAGAAAGTTTTTCAAAATCTTTGCTTCGACTGGAGCCTGATCGACAGGGGTTTCTTCAATTTGAACAAAAAAAATACTATGAATGGTTTAGGCGTTAGTGGTGTTCACAGACGGACGGATGGAAGGACGGACGTTTTGCTTTCACTGGGTTTTTCGGTATCAAGGACCCTGAAAACAGAGATTCAGCGTACACCATGTGTTAATGGATTTTTTTCTTAATTTAACAACTGGATTTATCCAATTTTTCGTTATGAGGGCCCGAAAATAGTGTTTTTATGACAAAAATTCCCTGTTTTACGCGCATTATACATAACTTTCCCTGTACTACGCATATTACACCGAGTATACGCATGTATACGGGAAAGTAAAAATTAGACTACATACGCAATATGCAATGCACAAGCGTTGTGCGAGAAGTATTCTTCTGCTGCTGCAGGATGAATTCATTATTTTATTTCTCTACATAGTTACTGCATTTTACTCTCCTCGGTAAATCTTTAAGTAAATTTGTGAAGATACATTTTATTAGTGAATAACGGTATTTATCCAAGTCTTGATAATTGATAAAGAAGGAATAAAATGTATATAATTTCTTCGAAAGCGGTGCCATTCAAATGCTTTATGAATGTGAAGGTCGTAAGTTTTCAGGAATTCTCTTCCTTAAATACCAACATCGTTAACAATAAATAACATGAAAAAATGAAAAAAAATTATTGAAGCATGCATACGATAACTACAGAATCTGCTATTGAAGCAATTTTCGTGATCTTCACATCACACGATAGCAACATATCTGAAGCGGCAGGCAGTATGAAGTCACGATGAAGTAATCGAAGAAATCGTGGCAGGATATTGAGATGCAAGGATAGAGGCAGTTGCAAGAAACAATTAGGGACGTCAGATCAATACCTAGTAAAATAAATAAAATAAATGAAATTACTGCAATCGTGTGTGTGCAGGATTTTTCAGTGACGCTTGCAATAGGAAACGTTGAAGAATAGGTATTTTAACAGAACTGAGAGTACCTGAATTGGACGAACTTCTAATGAAATGAAGAGAAGAGGGCTAGGCTAGTCACGAAGAAATTTTGGCGGCGGCGTTCTGGATGACATTCCGAAAAACTTTATTTTGGAATTGTGGAACATAGATCCAGCGAGTATTCTGAATTTGATTAATAGCGATGTTGATTCCGCATCGAATACAGATAGTTGTATTTAAGAATAAAAGTGATACGAATTGCCCGGAAAATCATTGTGGCTTTAGTATTTTTACCAGCGATAAGTAAATTATTTTGTAAAATTCTCAATGGTCGACTGACTGAATGGACAAAGAGATGCAGTAAAATCGCAAAATTGGAGTCAGGGTGTATGAGAGGTTTCGCGACCACAGATAATATTGTTGTATTAGATACACTTGTAAAACAGGCAATTGCATTTAACAGGGCTATTTGTACTACAGTTTTATGGACCTTTAAAAGGCTTTTGACAGTATCAATATGGAAACTTCATGGCAAAATCTGAATTAGACGTCTCACTTAATGTTTTAAATGTGTTGCAAAGTATGCGCAGAAAAGTAAAGCTTTGCGTCAAGTATGGTGACGGAAGTACAATGCAAACAATAAAACCGACACTAGGAGTAAAGCAGAGTTCTCCTCTTCGCCGGTATTGTTTATTTTGTTTATAAACGATTTAATGCCATAGGTAAAGGAAACAGAGACATCTGCGCCGGAAATTGATCTGAAAATTCACGGATTACTATATGTATATGATTTAGTTCTATGTTCGGAAATTGTTGAGGGCTCACGGGTGAATTTAAGTGTTCTCGAGAGCTATAGTGAGACATGACGACTAGAAGTAAATATTCCAAAACGAAAATTGTTACCTTCGAGCATATGTTTATTTCGAATAACAAAGATTATTATTACGCGCAGGATAAGCCTGACCTTGTCATATCTTGGAGCAACATTTTTCATGGATCGGAGGTTAAAAATTGTTCTCAAGGAAATCGTTTGTGCAAAGCGCAGTGACGGAATAGCTTTTAATGTTCTGAGACACAATGTTAAAATCGCTAGTTCTCTCAGCTATGGCTTAGGAGGCGGAAATATGAGGAGGGGATAGGAGAATGGAATGTAAAGAAACAGATTATTGCAATTACAAATGCACTCTTACAAATTAATTATAGGAGTCTACAGAGTGTCAGGAGTCAAACTTCGAAAATAAGCTCTTAATTTTCATTATGGAAGCATAGAAACACTCCAGAAACATATGTAAATATTTTCAAACCAACTTGTGAGTACTTATTGCGGCTCAACCATTCGGAATATCAACGTAGTTTATTAGACAAAATATGCTTAGAATTGTCTCAAGAGCTTATTTTCGATGTTTCGACGTTTCCTGCCCGGACACCTGTATATTCTCAGCAAATGTCTGCGTCCTAAAAAATGTAAGTACTGCAGAAGTGTGGAATATTTTTAAAATGAAACCCATTAAGCTTTGGATTAGATTAGCAGATAAACAGGGTGACGATCATAGGTACTTAAGAGTGCAATAGTACGCATAGGTCTGGGTCTAGAAACGGTTAAAGATAGGCAAACATATGAAATAGAAAGTGTAGGTACGCGAGATAGACCTTTAGATATTAAAAAGCAAGATATCCTCAGAACAATGGCTGAAAAATGCTCTGGAGTGGCACAAAACACTCCCCGGTATGGGCTTGTTAAAGTTACGTTCACACCCTTAGAAGAGACGCAAGGGTGGGTTTCGCGGAGTTAAGGGTTGGGGTGGATGCAACGTGGATTAAAAGCCTCAAATGGCAATGGCATTTGTGTGCTTTGCGGTAGGATATTGAATATTAGATTCACATACTTGTACATTACTGTACTACCGAAACATGCATAGGAAAATGGATTAAAATGGGGAACCATTACTTCCGACATAGAAATGTAAGTCTTGACCAGGTCATAATAAGCTATATTAGGTCTCATTTCATGAAATAATTAGGAAAAGTTCTAGAAAATGTTGGGATTATTAGAGTGTGAGAAAGTAGCACAGGGTAGTAGTATGAGCGAAGCCTAGATAGGAGAGTAAATATAAGTAATAAGTGAAAAATGAATAAGTTAATGACTAATTAAGTCAGTGAGTTTGTAAGGGAAAATTATATTAAGGAAAAAGTAATTCAATAAACAAATAAGTAAACCTTCAAATAATCAAATGAGCACAACAAGGGGCAAACGTAGGTTGGAAAGTAAGCGCAGAGGCGTGGTTGTGGACGATCTTGTATGAGGTTTGATGTAAACTTCTGAGGAGGCTTAAGTCTAGAAGCAGTGTACGTGACGTCCACGCCAGGAAATAAATGAATAGTTAAAAAGAGTTTGGTTGATTAGCATGTACTCGTCTTCTGGCAGCAGGTTTTCCCCTCTTGAGGTTTTTCTTCCGTAACAGTATCATATGGTCTCTTTTACGCGTATTTAATGCGCGGGACAGACCAAATACCAGAATTTGAAAGTTTAGAGTGCTTCAGGTTGTAGGTTCTGTAATGGCTTATGGCTTTGTGCTTAGTTGCATTGTTGATTGATTGATTATTAGTGATTTCGGGCGCGACAAGGGCTAAGGGCATTTATCCCGTAAGTTTAGTGCATGCGTTTGATCGGGAGGTGCCGAATCTTGCCCTGCTGGATGGCGAGATCCGGCTTCGACCTACCGACGGCTAGGGGGTTTCCCAAACAGGTATCTCCCTCCAGAGGGGGGACCTCCACAGCCAGGACTAGCTCTAAGCTTCATACAGGTCTCCCGACATATGTGGTAGTGTAGTACGTGTGTGAGTGTGTGTGTGTGTAAATAAAAGATGAGAATAACACTTGGAATGAGTAGGAAACATCGCGCGCTGTCCGTGGCCGTGGGAAGAGCTTATAAGCGTGTCCAAGACGATACATTTTGGTCAGTGAACATATGTTAGAAAACATAATGAAACGAGTTTACACACATATTTTCCCTGACAAGCAATTCATCTTAAACTGCTGTTTGAGAGGCATGTAAAATCCCTTTGAGTCAGGAAGTCCATCTGCCCTATCTCAAATAATGGTTATCAATGCCTATTACCATAAGTATCATTATACAGTGAGAAAGCTGGTTTTGCAATATGAGGTACGTGCTCTGACACTGATAGCAATCGTCAGACTATCCACAATGTTCAATTATCATTATTACGGTACGAAATGAGCCTAAAACTGACATTCTCTGAGCGATTGGGAATATACCTGTCAAATTCTTCCACCCTCAGGCCAACAGTATTTCTATCAAATTTGCCCCCATTATCTGATCGCGAACTCTGACTTCGCGCGTTCCAACACATCAACTATCAAACAAAAAAAAATAATAAAAAATCTGAATCGATCAGAACGTACTTGTAGCGTATTAAAGATTTGAATCGAATTTTTTCACAAAATCATTGAAACTAATCTATAATTTTTCTTCGTGAGAAATATAGCTTCTTAGATATATTTGAAAATGAGTACCCTGTCTGCGAAAAATGGAAGCATTATAATTTTAAGCTCACCATTGTTTTTTCACTTTTCAACAAATTCTCACATCACGCCTCTAATTCGCAGGGTAAAATATAAACACGTTCCCCGTATTTTTCTTTTCCATCCAATTAAACGTGAAGAAATGGAGCGGCTTCTACGTTTTTCTCTCATAAATTTTCATCTCTGCAACTCTCCCTACATCCCATCAATCCGCGCAACTCTGCCCTCCCGTGAAGACAAAGGCGGGAGACATGGCTCAGAGCAGCGACTGATGTTACTGCAGTCCCTCTGACTGGAAGGTCCCTTGGTTACACTCTCCACGGTAGCAGCATTGTCGACACTAGCTTGTCAGCTAGCTCGAATTAAATTGCTGCCTGGAGGAGAATTCTTGTGGTCGGCTGCTCTGATCGGCAGTTTTCCATGGTTTCCCCAATCAATATCCGGCGAATGCCGAAGCAGTACACTAATAAAAACCACGGACCGTGAGCGATCTTTCCTTCCTCTTCCATGTCCTCTCCTCTTACACTCACCCACACTAACGTGCACTACATTACCACACATCGGGGAACAGTCGGGGGTTCAAGTTTGTCCCGGTTCGGGCGGTGCCCCGCTGGTGGGAGATATCTGGTTGCAGTGGCGGCTCTACCATAAGGTCACATGGTCACGTGCCCTCCCACTTGTAAAGGAAAATATTAATAGTGGATTGAAATGCGTGTCATATTATCGAGTAATAATTCTAGAGAATTTTACTTACGTTAAGGTTTTCACGGACGATATCGATACTATTTCACAACACAGATAACGAGGTAGTTGTGGCAACAGGGCGAAGTCCGCAAGCTTCGTGTGACCAGATCCCTCCCGTTCAGCAAAGCTTTTCCTCATAGTGCGAGGAAAAAAGGGAGGGGGTAATGCTCCCTTAAGGCCCTTCACGGTCACAAGTTTTTTGTGACTGCCACTGCAAGCGCCACTTTACAGATGTACAAACAACGCTCATAGTGTCTGAGAAATGAAATGCTGATTAGCTCAGGACCCATGTAATCTTCATAATATCAGCAGCTGTGAATTCTGTGCGAGTTTTTTTTTTGAGCGTGAGCGTTTGTTGTTTCAATTGAATTGTTCTCTCTTCTCATTCAGCCTAGTTAATACGTGAGAAACCAATGAGGAATTTCAAGTGTTTTTCAGTTTACAGCGCTTAAACTTCAAAATAAAATTTTTATTAGTTATTTTCTAGCTTTTTGTTTTGTGCCGTACCTGGCCTGAAGTTTAGGAGCCGCCACTGTCTGGTTGGGGGAACACCCACTAGTCGACGGTATGTCGGTGCCTATTCCCGCCATCCACACCATATCCATCCCGCATCCACCCTATCTCCACATCCACCTCCACCTCCACAGTCGTATCCAACCCCCACATCCACTCCAGATCCACCCCACATCTACCCCACATCCACCCCACACCCATCCCATATCCACCCCGTGTCCACCTCACACCCACCCGACTTCTGGATAACTCTAGAGGGAAGACAACCGTCACCTACAGAGAAAAACATGCATTACAGCTACGGGACTAATGACCCTAGCAGTTGACGCTCCCGGAAACACTGGCAATGAATCAACCAATCTATTAACCGATACATCCCAGCAAGATGCGGAATGCATCTCGTGAGAATTGTATTATGGAATTAATTTCGGACCAGGGGCGGCGGCCATGTCATTCCGTTAAAGAGAGAGGCAGGGTCCACCACTTGAGTGGAGACGGCGGAGGCGGTAGAGTGGGCGGTGGGGGTTGTAGCGGGGGTGGTGGCGGGGACGGCGGCAGCGGAGGCGGTGGCGGGGCGGGGGCGTTGGCGGTGGCGGGGACGGGGTCGGCGGCGGGGACGGGGGCGGGGGCGGCGGCGGCGGGGACGGGGGCGGTGGCGGGGACGGGGGCGGTGGCGGGGACGGGGGCGGTGGCGGGGACGGGGGCGGTGGCGGGGACGGGGACGGGGGCGGCGGCGGTGGCGGCAGGGGCGGGGACGGGGGCGGCGGGGGCGGCGGCGGGGGCGGCAGTGGCGGCGGCGCTGGCGACCTGAAGGATGGGCGCGCAAATTGTAAATTATGGGCTGCGGGCCGAGGTGATTCTTAACAGTTACGCCCTCGGAATAGACAAGGAGGTCTCCGGCGTGGCGCCCGCGTCATCTCGAGAGAGGCACAATGATTTAGAGAGCGCTTGCTGCCTGCGCGAGGGGGCGCCACTTCTCTCCTGAGTTGCTCCAGCGAAGCCTCCGCTCTGCGCAAAGTTGCTCAAGTATGCATGGCTTTCGAAGGAAACGAAGCCTTGCGTGTGGCGAGGAATTTGCACCGCTAAACATCTTCGAGTTTATTTAAACATTGTTTTAAGCTTCATGGATTAGTTCAATTGAAACACTTTAGTAAGTAATGTATTGATGTTCATGGTTTTCTTCATTCCATGATTTCTTATCTCCTCTGAAAAATTGACAGGCTAATTATTCATTTCTGGTATATTTTTGTTATCTTAATTTGTCAAATCGTGGAAGATCTCAGAAGGTAATCGATTTTCAAATTAGCAATGATTGTTTTTAAAAGAACACCAACACATGCGTTAAAAATATCATAATTGAAACATTATTTTTAGAAGATAAGCTTTATAAAGGTAGTTTTCCTTCAAAATGTATGAGTAGAAGCGGGTAGTTCAAAAGTAAGATACGATTGTACATTATTAATCATTAATAATAAATTAATTAAATTTGCTATAGTTATTAACAGTGCTAAAATATAATATTGTTTCATTATTAATTATATTTTACTATATTTACGGCACTTGGAAGAGCTATTTCATTATTTCAGGTTGAATTTATGCGTACACGAATATTATTAAAGATAAGTTGGATTAATAATGTCACTATTGTTACAATTTGAGGAGTGCATAAAAATACCCATGGGAAGTATTTTTTATTTCAAGAACTTTTAAGTATTTTAAAATGTACTTTAATTCATCTACAGTATTGTATCCTTTAGAATAATTGTATGTGTGATTATATAATTGAACGTATAATTGACCGTGTGAAAAACATGGTGTGCCTTGACTGACTTGGCGATGACTATCGATAAGCCACAAACAGACATCGTTTGGCCTTTAGTCTTATCGATAGTCATCGCAAATGCCAATCTTAACGGAAATTGAAGACGTTTAAATTGAATTGGCACATCTGTGGGTATAATAGGGATCCATGGCAGTAATATATTATCACCTCGAAATTTGCCATTTAAAAAGATGGCTTCAACGTTTTTCATTACAGCCCTGCAAATTAATCATAGATTATTTAAAAATTACACCGAAATAGAAAAATGATAATTGTAAAATTACGATTAACGCCCAAACAATAAAAATAATGTCCGAAAACTGTAGTGAGTGAGAAACGGCTTATTGTGTGAGAGATCTCATCCCTACTCCGTGCTGCTTATTGGGTCAGAAGCAATGTTGCCAGATGTGAAACTTCCGATTGCGAAGTTCTAAGTTCAAAAATGTGGATTTCTTCTAATGAATGCAGTTTTACTAATATAATTTAAAAATATGGGAAAACATCAATAATTCATATATCGACATAGAATTCCGTTTTATTAATTAAATAAATGCGATAGTCTCACTATATTTGTTCTATGTTTGTTCTCACTCTATATAATGTTCTCGATTCACCCAAGAATTTAAAAATATAAAATATCAGTACTTTTGTTATAAATGTACTTTCAATTTATTTTTAATCTCAATTTAAAATGAAGCCGAGTCAAGTAATTTCAACATTTTTAATTTCAATATCCTGCGAAGTGCATCATTTCTCCGGTTTGAAAAAGTGCAGTAAGAATCTGAACGACGATCCGTGTTCTTATTTGGCGTATTCGAAAACGACTAACAAACTTGTTGTCACCTATTTGTCCTCTGAATCTCTAACTAAGACAATAAAGGACGGAGTTCACGACAACACCTTGGTGCTTGGTCATCAATTTTCGAATACGACAATTGGATAAAGCCCTAATGATTGGTAGATAATTGGTGTTTTATTGCTTTCTACTTTAATCGAATAGAGAGAGACAGCATTTTGAACATTCAAACTTTGTCAATCATAGTTAGTGGGACATCTAACGATCGTTGTAATGACTGAGGAAATGAAAAAAATGGATTTTAATCCACTATCATGAAGAAGCAGATTTTTTTGGCATCTTCAATGATTAATGCGGATTAGGTGTCAATAATGCGGTATAAAATGCGGAAATGCTGTACATCTGGCAACACTGGTCCGAAGTAACGCCGGTAGACGCCTTGCGGGGATACTGATCAAGTGATAATTGCATCATTACATCATGCAAATCAATCAGGGTTTTCTTTACGTATTGTTGCTCTAAATGACAGTAAAAACGAAAATCTATATATTAAAAGACGGCAGGAGAAAATAATTAACGATAATAAATAAATCTTCTGTAAAGAACAATCATTTAAAAATTGTTATAAAATACATGTACACATTTTTAACTGTTCAACAATGAATCTGTTCCCCATTTTGTACATTCGAGAATTTAATATCAACTTCCGAAGGCTAACTAAACATTAATTAATTAAGGCTAATTAAACATTTCGCAGCAACAAACATCACAAATTATTAAAACAAAGTTCCTAGTCCCAATGTCATATCTACCTGTAGTGAAATAGTAATTGCTGTGCTTTTTTTCCTGCTAATTATGGTATTAATTATATATTAGTATCTAATATGCTTAAGACTCCTCAAACCTAACGCAACAATGTATCGCGGAGACAAACATTTTTGTAGCTGAGCCCGGCAGACGTTGTTCTGCCCCTATATCTCTCTTTTTCTTTCCCTCTCTCTTTCTCCGTCTCTCACTCTTTCTCCGTCTCTCTCTCTTTCTCCGCCTCTCTCCGTGTTATTCACATTTAATAGCAGATTCTGCACATCGCTGTCCAGGTGCGTAATATGGAGAAACACCGTGTAGCTGGTGAAATACCTACCGTGTGTAGCGGGTTGCCTAAAACGCTTCTTGCGAAAAATTAAAGAAAATTGGGGTGGACCACTCTTATCACTAAGGGGTATAAAAATAGATAACAACCTATTCTCAGACCTACTGAATATACATATAAAATTTCATGAAAATTTGTCAAGCCGTTTCGTAGGACTACGGTAATTAAAACTGTGACACGAGAATTTTATATATATATATATATATATATATATATATATATATATATATATATATATACATACACACAAAACCATTTAATATTTTGGAACAAGTAATTAGATTTCGTTGCACTCATTCTCATTCCTTCTATAACCTACTACGTATATATCTGTACTTGGATGCCAAAATAATATGTCACATTATCGTGACATGAGACAAAATGACGTAACGACAAAATGGCTTTCGGACAATCACATTCCTCCTTCGATACTCTCTCACATTTGTACGAATCCCTTCACTCCTATCATTCCTTGTTCCCTCTCCTTCCTTCTTTCTCTCTACAGAGCTTCCTCTCTGCAGAGAGAAAGGAGTAGTTCGCTCTACCTCTCGCCATTTCACGCAACTTGGGCTTGCGACGCCGCTCCTCGGACGCGCTCCGGTCTCGATTGCGCGTCTGGACCGCGCGCGCCCTTGATTTATTTATTCTCGGACGCGTGCCCGTCGCGGTCTCCAACTTTGTCGCTGCTGCTCCTGTGGCTACAGCGGCAAAGGGAGGGGGAGGGGGGAGGAAGGAGAAAAAGCCGGCGTCCGCGCGCGCCGCGGGAAGGGGAAAGATATTGAGACAAAATGGACACGGGACACTGAGGCGGGCCGCCTCGGCGCAAGAAATATGATCCCCGGGCCCCGGCGCGCCCAGTCTATCGGCGGCGCTGTATCGCACGAAGAAAAAAAATATATAAAATAAAAATTGAGAGAACAGCCAGCGCCGGCGCCGCGAGAGCCGGGGCGAGAGAGAAAAAGACGGGAGGGAGGGAGGGAGGGAGCACGTATCGGCGCGGGACTCCAATTTCGATGCGATTCCGAATTCCGCGCGGGTCGTGCGGTTGTCCCTGGTCCGCGAGACGCCGCCGCCGCCGCCGGGCGCGCGCCGCCGGCGCTGGCGGAGGGGGAGGGGGGAGGGCCGAGGCGCGGGCGCGAAGGCAGGCGCTGAGGTGGGGGTGGACATTGGGTTGGATGTAGGGTTGGATGTGAGGTGGATATAGGGTTGGATGGAGGTGGATATAGGGTTGGATGTGGCGGTGGATATAGGGTTGGATGTGGCGGTGGATATAGGGTTGGATGTGGGGTGGATATAGGGTTGGATGTGGGGGTGGATGTGGGGTTGGATGTGGGGGTGTATGTAGGGTTGGATGTGGGGGTGGATGTGGGGTTGGATGTGGGGGTGGATGTGGGGTTGGATGTGGGGGTGGATGTGGGGTTGGATGTGGGGGTGGATGTGGGGGTGGATATAGGGTTGGATGTGGGGGTGGATATAGGGTTGGATGCGGGGGTGGGTATAGGGTTGGATGCGGGGGTGGATATAGGGTTGGATGTGGGGGTGGATATAGGGTTGGATGTGGGGGTGGATATAGGGTTGGATGTGGGGGTGGATATAGGGTTGGATGTGGGGGTGGATATAGGATTGGATGTGGGGGGATACAGGGTTGGATATGGGGGGGATACAGGGTTGGATATGGGGGGGATATAGGGTTGGATATGGGGGGATATAGGGTTGGATGTGGGGTTGGATGTGGGGTTGGATGTGGGGTTGGATGTGGGGTTGGATGTGGGGTTGGATGTGGGGTTGGATGTGGGGTTGGATGTGGGGTTGGATGTGGGGTTGGATGTGGGGTTGGATGTGGGGTTGGATGTGGGGTTGGATGTGGGGTTGGATGTGGGGTTGGATGTGGGGTTGGATGTGGGGTTGGATGTGGGGTTGGATGTGGGGTTGGATGTGGGGTTGGATGTGGGATTGGATGTGGGATTGGATGTGGGATTGGATGTAGAGTTGGATGTGACTGGAGGTGGATGTGGATGTGGGATGGATGTAGAGTTGGTTGTGGGGGTGGATGTAGAATTGGACGTGGGAGTGGACGTAGCGTTGGATGTAGGAGTGGATGTGAGGGTGGATGTGTCGGTGGATGTGTTGGTGAATGTGGAGGTAGGGGTGCGGGTGGGGTGGATGTGGCGTGGATGTGGAGGTGGGTTTGGGATGGATGTGGGGACGGATGGGGTGGTGGATGTGACGGTGTGGGCGGAGGGGACAGATGGTTGAGAGGTAGTGGTTGGTGTGGAAATTAGCGTGGACCCTGTGGGCGAGGGTTTGTGGTAGCATGCAGGGCGGGCGGGCTGCCGGCGGGCGGGAGTGTGTGTGGAACGGAAGGTGAGAGGAAATTTTGTATGGCTGGAGGAGGGGAGGGTACATGAGGCGGCACTTGCGGCAGGTGTGGGGCAGTGGAAGTCGGAGTGGAAGGAATTGAGGAGAGACGGTTAGGACGGAGTGGAGAACGAATAAAGATCGAGCGGAGGGAGCAGGGATTAGGATGGGACGATGGACGCGGTAGCAAGAACAGATGGGTGACGTAAGTTGTGATTGCTTGGCCGAGGAGAGGACACTTCCTTGTGAGCATCGTGACCGCGTATTATTCCAGCCGCTCGCACAAATTAGGGCAGCATTCTAATTTACGGATGTTCTATTTGCCATATTAAAAGGGAAAATATTGATGTGAATTAAATGTATGCGTTTTTAAGACAGAATATGAAATTGAATTGGATGTTTACTCTACTTGCTTGAATTCACTGGCAGAACTAGAATATGTTATTGAATAAATATTCAAAGCAAAGGAATATTATTCCTGTTGGAGTACATCTATTCCAGGTTTAGATGTTCATTTGAAATAAGAACTTTATGGCTACTACAGTTGAGGATATGACATAGGTTCAACGAAGGTACATTTCACTCAACATTCAGTGTTTTCATTATCACAGTCTGAAATCAAACGTTGCCAGTTGTTATGTCACTTGGTTATTTGACTTTTGAAGGAATGTATTTGAGAGAGTGATTTTGTTTAATTTTGTGTAACTTATCCCTACATAATTACTCATGAAACAAATCTCAGGAAATCTGATACAATCATTTCTAAGTGACAATGGCAATGACCTAACTATATAAATTAATTTAATCAAAACAGTCAATTAAATGATTACGTGGAATTAATGTGACTCAAATATAAGTAGATTTTTTCACTAATTTGCCTTATTTGGGAGCAGATCTCCAGATATCCAGATGTTTACACATTTCGCACTACTGGAATTTCTTAATTATGTTAATCTTGGAATCATAAAACCATTGTTTGATTTATTTCTCACGTTTGTTTGCAGATCAGAATGCAGATGATAACAAGTTTGATGTATCAGATTTTATACGAATGTGTTTCAGTGCTTCTGTTGTTTCACGAGGAACGTGGTAATGAAACATATGTGAAGAATGAGGATCGTTTACATGAATGAGTACTCTGTTGTTAATGATGAATTAAAGTAACTACTATCCTCATCAGTATTAGTTCCATTAATTAACGCAATTACTGTAAGCTAATTAACACATAAGTATTGGTGTAATATTAAATGTCAGGAAAAGTGATACGAATTTTTTAATAGGAATTTTGATAAAAGTGATTTTGGTAAAGAGACGAAAATGTAGGAGAAGTTACTTCTTAGAAATTAAGTATACGAAGTCAAAGTAAATCCCCTACTCATATCTTACTATACTCAAATAAGATCATATGGCGTAGTTCTTTACGACAAATAATTGAACGTAGTGCTGGCTGACTTATAGTAATTTAATGAAGTAAAACGAAGTTAGTGTCAAAGAAAATACGTTTTTAAAATTCTAAACATTGTATAGAAAGGATAATGAGAGTCCTATTCTGTGTTTGTTTTTATAAAATATTTTCATTACTTAATTTTATTTTTTAATAATCTGAAACTGTAGCATTTGTTACTTGAACAGAGATACGTTTCACTTCTATATAGTCATTACCAGCAAATATGAAGGAATGATACGTAACTTTAACTTCTTATATTACTGTTCTTCCCATCAAGTATAAATGCGGTCGTTTATTTCTTGAGAATTTGTGAGGACAGTCCATCTGCAGTCGATGGAGAACTATTGCGCAGAGAATATTTATATGTATGAGCAGAGAACACCCAATAACAAGTTCGCCATTTCAAGTACTTCTCTTTCCAAGCCAAACTTCACCGATCTGGCAAGGGCCCCTACGTTCCCCAACTCGCTTCTCCTCCCAAAAAATAAAAAAAAAACTCGCGTTCTCGCTTAGCGATCTCAACTGCAAGACAAATCACAGGAACACACCGGCAACACATCGCCGTTCGTATGAATGAATGTCGCGTTTGGGTCGCCAAAGTTCGCAAGAGAACTTTTTTACCCGATTAATCTTGTCGAAACGTTTTCAATCGATGCTTTTAAGGTCGCGGCATTACTCGCTTACCTTGCGAGAGAGCTGCGATTTTTCGTCAACGACAGCGACACATGTCGTCGCTCCGCCGGGCGCGGCCGACGCGTCGCCGCGCTGGGAAACGGCGGGTCTGCAAGCGGGAGCTTGCTTTGGAGTGTTCGCGAGAGGCTCGTGTATGTTGCGCGATTCCTATGAATCTGGATTGAAAAATATGATGTACATTACAGGACACTAAGAAGTAACATCAATAGGTCGTGAATTTCATGAATATGGAATAACAAGAAGTTCGAATCGATATGGGTTGTTCATACACTATCGAAGTACGTGGTTGTAATTTTCTGTCTTCGATTTTATCAAAGAAAAAGTACTTTGACGTTTGAGATTCTGAGCAATTTTAAACTGTTCACTCAAGTTGATTTCAGAACTGCGTGATGTCTCTTTGGTCGGATTACTTTATTTTTCATTCCAACACGTTTTCAGTTTTAGTCAAATGTATTTAATTTACATTTGTGACACCGCTGCCACAATAAAAATAAGAAATTAATGATGACATTGTGCTAATAATAAATGTGCTGTTCTTTGCATTGTTTTTACGTTCTCAGAGACTGATTATCACGTAAAAATATTTTTTCTGTAAAAAACAACCCTCTAATGCTTTTAATAATTTATTATTTAATTCTAAGTAAACTAGTATTAAGTAAACTATTTATTAAGAATCAATTTGTGAATTTTCCGAAGTTTTCCCAAAGACGTATACCCAGTATGTGCTGCGTCAAAAATAATTAAATTGTAGGTCTATAACACAACTCTTTGAGTGAATGAAACTATTACTTTTAGTGTATGAAAAACTGACTTTCAATTACGTTACGTACCTATTGATCATGAAGTTACGCTGTGTTCCAAATTGTTAGTGCTTATAGAATTTCCGACAAAAGAGGAAGAGTTCTCAGGAAAAAAGGAAAGGAAAAAAGAATGGCGCGGCTGCAAAGTCCTCGTGGCCACTGGCGATGGCCCATCGTTCGACAAAAGTCGATGGAGTGAGCCTGATTCTATAGCCGTGACAATGTTCTGAGGAGAGCGGGAACGGCTTCCCGGGATCCAATAGACGAGGTGGCCGAGGATGACGAGTGGAAGAAGCGGCGAGAATGCACTGGAAGCATCCACTGGGATGCGTTTGTAGAGGGAAACGAATTGAATGTATCTCAACTATGAAAGGTTCACTCTATGCCAAACCACGAGTAGCTACAGGCTGTAGATGTAGTTTCGTGTTCTAAAAAAAAGTTCAAATCGTTACGTTTAATTAGGTTACCTGCATGAATAATCTTAGCACTAACGCCACTAGTCTTAGCACTAACGCCACTAGTCTTAGCACTAACGCCACTAGTCTTAGCACTAACGCCATAAAATATATCTGAATGTATCATGAGAAAAATATGCTACGTAATTTTAAGACACGACGGTATCTTTTCAGAAATGGGGGAATAGTCAGCTGTCATCAGTATAATCACTATCATCATCATCATCTTCAAAAACGTCACTAACACCACCCCACCACTACATCTACCACCACCACCACCACCACCACTACAGCCCTTGCCCCCTCCCCCGCCACCTGCACTCCCACAACCACTACTACTGGCATCAGACTAACGTATCATTTCCATATCTGCTCCATCGTTAATCTTACCGCCAACACTAATCTTACCACTAACGCCACTAGCCTTACCACTAATGCCACTAGCCTTACCACTAACGCCACTAGCCTTACCACTAACGCCACTAGCCTTACCACTAACGCCATTAGCCTTACCACTAAGGCCACTGGTCTTACCACTAACGCCTCTGGTCTTACCACTAACGCCACTGGTCTTACCACTAACGCCACTGGTCTTACCACTAACGCCACTGGTCTTACCACTAACGCCACTGGTCTTACCACTAACGCCACTGGTCTTACCACTAACGCCACTGGTCTTACCACTAACGCCACTGGTCTTACCACTAACGACACTGGTCTTACCACTAACGCCACTGGTCTTACCACTAACGCCACTGGTCTTACCACTAACGACACTGGTCTTACCACTAACGACACTGGTCTTACCACTAACGCCACTGGTCTTACCACTAACGCCACTGGTCTTACCACTAACGCCACTGGTCTTACCACTAACGCCACTGGTCTTACCACTAACGCCACTGGTCTTACCACTAACGCCACTGGTCTTACCACTAACGACACTGGTCTTACCACTAACGACACTGGTCTTACCACTAACGCCACTAGCCTTACCACTAACGCCATTAGCCTTACCACTAACGCCACTAGCCTTACCACTAACGCCATTAGCCTTACCACTAAGGCCACTGGTCTTACCACTAACGCCTCTGGTCTTACCACTAACGCCACTGGTCTTACCACTAACGCCACTGGTCTTACCACTAACGCCACTGGTCTTACCACTAACGCCACTGGTCTTACCACTAACGCCACTGGTCTTACCACTAACGCCACTGGTCTTACCACTAACGCCACTGGTCTTACCACTAACGCCACTGGTCTTACCACTAACGCCACTGGTCTTACCACTAACGACACTGGTCTTACCACTAATGCCACTAGCCTTACCACTAACGCCACTAGCCTTACCACTAACGCCACTAGCCTTACCACTAACGCCATTAGCCTTACCACTAAGGCCACTGGTCTTACCACTAACGCCTCTGGTCTTACCACTAACGCCACTGGTCTTACCACTAACGCCACTGGTCTTACCACTAACGCCACTGGTCTTACCACTAACGCCACTGGTCTTACCACTAACGCCACTGGTCTTACCACTAACGCCACTGGTCTTACCACTAACGCCACTGGTCTTACCACTAACGCCACTGGTCTTACCACTAACGCCACTGGTCTTACCACTAACGCCACTGGTCTTACCACTAACGACACTGGTCTTACCACTAACGACACTGGTCTTACCACTAACGCCACTGGTCTTACCACTAACGCCACTGGTCTTACCACTAACGCCACTGGTCTTACCACTAACGCCACTGGTCTTACCACTAACGCCACTGGTCTTACCACTAACGCCACTGGTCTTACCACTAACGCCACTGGTCTTACCACTAACGCCACTGGTCTTACCACTGACGCCACTGGTCTTACCACTGACGCCACTGGTCATACCACTAACGCCACTGATCTTACCATTAACGTCACTAGTCTTTCCACAAAGGCCACTAGACATTCCACCAAGGCCACTGGACTTTCCACTAACGCCCCTGATATTGCCAGTCTCACCTACATCACCATCATTCCGAGCACAGGCGAGAGGGACAGAACTTCACGTCTTCTTCCTATTGCTTGGTAGGAAACGAGGGGCGCGCCCTTACGCAACGCAGGTGGCCGCTGGAGGGCGATTGGAAGCGCGCGGTGGCGGCCGCGTGCGGGAGGACAGGATCAGGTGCGGTGGCGAGGGCTGGCGCGGGCGAGGGCACTTCGTAATGCCGGCCAATCCCCGACCAGCCGTAAAAATCCATCATTTAGTAGACGGCGCTGCGCGAGGGCAGTTTTCACTTTTCGTGCTCAAAAGGCCGAACGCAACGCGAATGCACGCAACGCGGCCTCGGCAACGCTTCCCCTCTTCCTTCGCGTTTGAAGCTGACCCTCAGGAGAAGCGCACGTGGGCGAAGCTCATTCGCTTCAAGATTCAATAACAAAACTGGTTCAGGGAGTGTGTCGGATGTGCAACTGATTCGCGCTGAAAATACAGGGTGTCCGGGGAGGAAACGTCGAAACTTCGAAAATAAGCTCTTAAGACAATTCTAAGCATATTTTGTCTAATAAACTACGTGGATATCCCGAATGGTTAAGCTGCAATAAGCACTCAAAATTTGGTTTGAAAAATTGATTTCTAGGCAAAAATTTGCATTATATAAGCATAGAAAAACTTCAGAAACACGTAAATTGTTTATTATTTACAAAAGACATGAATATATTTGCTCAGACAGAAAAATTAAGCGAGAAATAAAAAGCAGTCGAATTGTGTAAATTGGGCGTTTTTTTACTTCTTGCTTAATTTTTCTTTCTGAAGAAATACATTAATTTATTTTGTAAATAATAAACAACTTATATATTTATGGAATGTTTCTATGCTTCTATAATGCAAATTTTTGTCTAGAAATCAATTTTTCAAACAAACTTTCGAGTGCTTATTGCAGTTTAACCGTTCCGAATATCCTCGTAATTTATTAGACAAATATGCTTAGAATTGTCTTAAGAGCTTATTTTCGAAGTTTTGAATTTTCCTCCCCGGACAACCTGTATGTGCGTGTCTCGGACGATAAACCATGCGATACCTGATTATAACTTTTAAACGTAATCATTGTAGTTGAGATATTTAATGCAGGATTTAGTTTTGAGAATGCAAAGGATCTCTAAAATATTGGAAATAATGATCACTTTATAAAAACACTTTTATCGCATTACTTAGCATGGAAACCTTGGTAATTGATTATAACAATTTGACAGTTTTTTGTGCAAGTTAAACGTTATTGAACTTAAATATTATTAATAAAAATATATAGATAGTTTTATTAATTTGCTGTGGGCATTATGCCTGGTGGTAAATTCTTCACACTTAGTAAATATCTAATGCAGTAAAATAATACAATACAGCGCCCTAAAATACATTCATTAGTAAAATATTATTTCATTTTAGGCATGCCTAGTAAATCCAGAGGCTATTCACAGACTACTGATCTTATCGCTTATACTGCTATTACTAGAATTTAACCCTAAACTACATGTCTTGATGTTTGTGGGAACAATCTCCGTTATTGCCGCAGGCAAGCTGTTCTATGAGTCGCGAGTCCTACTTACAAAAGAGAATTTACCAATATCAGTTCTGTTTCCTGAGAGGTCTTTTTCTAATATGGTCGGGACGTCCTAAGAAGTCGATTTCATGCAGTCTTTCCTGAATATATCAGTTTTCAAAAAAATAGTATATGTGAGTTTGAAAAATTGTCCAGATTTGATTAAACTTTATACCAAAGCTAGAAGTATTTTTGAAAAAGTTGTACATGGCATCATCCAAAGTTCCTAAATTCAAGAATTAATTGCGTTTCGAACAAAATCTTGATAATGGGAGAGCGCGAATGAGTAGAAAGAATATTAAATGAAACAATTTTCGAAAATTTTATATGATTTAATTAAAAAGGTTTTTTATAAGCATAGCATTCGAAAAAAAATTGGAGCCATATGTGAGAAAATGTTCCATACGTTCTTTGTGATTCATATGAAGTACCCTCGAACATTGAAAGATCGTAGGTAGGGCAGTCGAATTTGGCGAGATCTATCGGTAAGTTCGTTTTTGAAGAAGGAAAAAAGAAACAAGAAAGATAAAACTCTGTTAACGGTTTAAGTGTTACGATTTCTCACGGACGAATGAACGGAGGGACTGTCCAATGATCTACGAGAGCACCTTTTCAATCTCAGGGACTCCTTAAACGGGTGCTTCTAAAATCTCGACTTCGATGTTTTATAGCGTTACATACCTTTCTCTATAGGATGTCATACAAGTCACTCGCTATTTTTGGATTGTTGTAATTTCTTTGTTTATTATTTTATTTATGTATAATACGTATTCTTTCTTGAATATTAATACAATGGTTAGGTTAAAAGTATTTATTTATTTATTTACGTCAAAAACGGTTTAAAACTGTGTGTGACGAGCTATGGGGAGAAGAGAAATTTGTGCACGTAATGGGTAAATTTGTGTACGTATAGGGTACAGTTTATTGGGAAAACATTAGATGTAACTGTGCACTTTTAAGATTTTAATAATTTTATTCGTCTGACTTCCTTCCCACAATCTAATAAAAATAATGGAATTTAATGTTTTCGCTCATGTAAAGAGGATAATTTCCTGTATAACCTCATCTTTCCTAAATTCGTTTATTTGCTATTCGCTAATAGCATTAATTGCATAGAAAATTGCATTAAAAATAAATCAAATTCATCAGGCAAGGACCTACAGAAAGTTTAAACTCAGCTATAGACACAGAGAATGTAGACTAATGGCCAGGTTGTGCTGCCTCTTCAAAGCGTACAAGTCGTTCCCTTCTTGGGTAGAAGTAACAAAAAGACTGGACATTCTTTCAAGAATTGGAAGAAACAACCGCAAATACAACATAAAAAGTACAGCTCCGAATTAGGGAAACATTCCTTTATAAATCATACAAATAAAAATTGAAATGAAATCCCTGCAGCAGTAGTAGGGCTTTCACCTGGGTCTCTTGGTGTTCTAAAAAGAAAGTCTGATTAAACACACGTAATGGATGTATTGACCGATTTTGTTCAGCTTATCATCAATAATTTCATTGAAATGTAGTGTAGTGTAGAAGAAGTGTAGGGTAGTGCAGTAAAAAGCTATTTTAATTAGCTATACGGGAATACCGAAGAAAGTGAAGGCGAAAGTGCAATATAATAAAGTGAAGTGACAGTGTGTTAGGGACGTAAATCGAAGGTTTAGAGGTTTAACTTCAAACTTCATATTGTGATTCTGTATTGAAAAATCACTTGTACAACAGTCTATGTGTAAATGGCTGTGTAGTTATACGAGTATATTCATGTACTTGTATTAGTGAAGCAAGTATATTTTATCTGGACTGTATGTGTGCGTATGTATGTGTGCAAATGTAGAGGCGTGAATTGTAAAATACCGATGAATTTCTCTATTTATGTTTAATTAATGTTCAACTATTACTACATTCCGCTTGAGCACGCTATTGAAACTCACATTATATTAATCTGTAAATATTTCTGTCATTGATTTGCCCTACGCTATGCTCATAAATTCACCTTATATTGAAATATTTATTATATCGAATCTATTACCATTTATTGTGGGTATCGACATACAACAGTATCGACATATAGTAGTTAATAGAGTATACTTATAGATCTAAGGAATGAATGTAAATATGTATTTTATGTAAAAAAAATAGCCGAGATGGCTAAATAAACTATATCTATCTCTCTAAAAAAACAAAAACATACTAGCTTCTTACCTGTTATATGCTTAATTTGATTTACACCCTTGAATGAGCTCATTAATTGGAAATGTTATATGTCTTTTATAAAAGACTTCTCTTTCCTGTACAGGTGAAAATGAAAGTTCGTGGCTAACTGAGATCTTCGCGCGGATTGGTAATTTCTCGGTTGCATTTCGGTTGGAAAGTCCATCACGTCTTCTTCCTTGATGCTGCCTATTTGATGTTAACATTATTGTTTCGCCTACCATAATACCGCCCAAAGTAAAATTCTCGTTAAAAATGTCACCCGGGATATTGTTAGTTCGTCACAAGTTCGACAAATAATAATTCTAATTTATCACGCGTCCGCGAAGTTACCCTATTCTACACCGCGTGTGGGTAATAATTCGCTACAACCTACGTTCAACACGATTTGTTGAATACAAGAAACGCCTTCGATGCTTCACTATCCTAAATTTCGTTCTGAATATAAAATGTATTTCAAATTTCAATTCACATTTAATAATTCTTTTATCATCTTTAGATTACTGATATTCAAACTCTGAAAATATGGAAACCAATTCTTCATTACACATTTCCCTCTGAATGAAAATAATATTCACGCTACTAACACTGGGTGTCCTAATTAATGGCGATCGTACCGAATCAGCCGATGTGTCTTCGTCCACTGCTGGCGATGGAAAGGGACTGAGTCCCCCTCACCACGCCTTCGACATCCATATGCTTTATGTATTACAAGGGTCTGTGCTTCCCTTTTCCGTTGTGTCCCCGGGCTTCGTTATTTACCCGTCGCCTGTCACTTTGTGACCGGTTTGTTCCGAACATTCCAAACATGATGCATCGTTCATAAAATTAAGTGTTAACGACATAGAGTGAAGATTGCGACGATTGATTCAGAAACTTTCAATCTTAGTTTAAATTCCCTGAAATTACACAAAAATACACAAATGAACGAAATGAACGCAATGGCAAATTAATGACAAAACAATATTGAGAATATAACAACTTTTGGGGGAGAGTTAATTTTGACTTTTCACATCTCTACGCATGTTTGCGTTGTACAAATTAGTAGAGTAGAGAAAATCAAACTAATTCCGTCAGTGACTCATCCGTATCGTCTGATTATTTATACTACTATTGAAATGTGCAAATGCCATAGAGTAACAGAAAGGACTGGGGTGTCCACTTAACCCTGGTGATAACTTAATCCTGGTATCTCCAATGTGCGAATGTACAAGTAATTGAATAAAACATGAAAATCTTGAAAAATTCTTAAAAGTTACTTTCCCGGCGCATTTGATGGTAACTTATGACTGCTCATTTTCATGTGTGATTTCCCACTACTTGTGCTCTCTTGCGACTAAGTAGTCCGCAAAAGCCCTCGCAGCCGCGCAGGAAAAAGAGACGCTTTCCAGACCGGAGCTCTTACGCGCAGCGGCGCTCAGTTCACGAAACTCTCTGCTGCTACGAACGCCACACGGAGTCATCACTGCACTGCAGCGAGCAGGCAGGGAGGTCGGTGCAATACCACAACGGCCCTCGCCCTCGCTCCACCTCTTTCCTTCGCTCACGCCCTCGCCATAGCCCTCGCTGCAGCCCTCGCCCTCGCCCTCGCCCTCGCCCTCGCCCTCGCCCTCGCTCTCGCTCTCGCCCTCGCCCTCGCCCTCGCTCTCGCTCTCGCCCTCGCTCTCGCCCTCGCTCTCGCCCTCGCCCTCGCCCTCGCCCTCGCCCTCGCCCTCGCTCTCGCCCTCGCTCTCGCCCTCGCTCTCGCTCTCGCCCTCGCTCTCGCCATCGCTCTTGCTCTCGCTCTCGCCCTCGCCCTCGCCCTCGCTCTCGCCCTCGCCCCTGCCTTCCCGTCGCCCTCCCCTCGCCCCCGCCCCTGCCTTCCCCTGGCCCTCGCCCTTGCCTTCCCCACTCCCTCGCCTTCGCCCTCGCTCTCGCTCTCGCCCTCGCTCTTGCCCTCGCCCTCGCCCTCGTTCTCGCCTACGCCCTCACCCTCACCTTCGCCCTCGCCCTTGCCCTCGCCCTCGTTCTCGCCCCCGCCCTGGCCTCTGCCTTCCCCTCACCCTCGTCTTCACCTTCGCCTTCGGCCAAGTCCTCGCCTTATCCCTCACCCTCGCCCCACTCCCCTGTTCTCGACCCTGCCCTCGCCCTCACCCCTGTCTTCCCCCTGCCCTCGCCTTCACTCCCGCCCTCGCCTTCACCCCCGCTCTCGCCCTCGCCCTCGCTGTAGCCCTCGCTTTCACCCTCCCCCTCGCCCTCCCCTTCACCCTCGCCCTTGCCCTAGCCCCAGCCCCAGCTCTCGCCCTCGCCCTCTCCTTCACCTTCGCCCTTGCCTTCGCCTGCTCTCCCCACTTCGCAATACTGCCATTGTCCGCCCGTCTATTGCACGACGGCCATAATCACCGTCGCGCCCAGTGCCAGCCCGCTTCACTACATCAAAGCGTGCTCGCCACACAGCGGGTACGCATGCCTTGCCGTTTGGAACGTCACGTTATTAAGACCGCTGACACCTGCAGCGTCTCTAGGCAAAGCTCTCCTTCACTCTCCGCTAGCTGCCATTGTCTGTGCCTTCCTCTACAACTCTCTCCTTACACGTCCAATCAGTACACTGCGATAACTTTTACCTCTATTAGCAACAAACAATTACACACCCGTGCCCAGTAAAATATGCCTGTTGCTACTGTGAATACCGGGAGAGATGGCTCAGTGCATCAACCTGATGTTACTGCAGTCCCTCTGACCGGGAGGTCCTAGGTTCGAGTCCCGACGGCGACAGGATTTTCAACACTAGCTTGTCAGCTAGGTCGGAGTCAGTCGCTGTCTGGAGGAGAATTCTAGCGGCCGACTGCTCTGATCGGTAGTTTTCCGTGGTTTCTCCGATCAACGCCAGGCGAATGCCGGAGCAGTACCCTAACAAACGAGCCACGGACCGCGCGCGATCTTTTCTTCCTCTTCCTTGTCCTCTCCTCTCCTCTTACACACACACTTACACTACACTACCACACATGCCGGGAGACCGGTCGGGAGCTCACAGCTTGTCCCGGCTGAGGCGGTGCCCCGCTGGTGGGCGATACCTGGTTGAGGGGAAACCCCGCTAGTCGACGGTAGGTCGGCACCAGATCTCGCCATGCAGCGGGGAAAGGATCATCGCCACCTCCCGAGAGAAAAAAAAAACTCACACTACACGTACGGGTCTAATGACCTAAGTAGTTGACGCGCCCGGAAACACGAATCCATCAATGAAAAGCGACTGTGAAGCCAAATCGCTGCCCCTCCGCTCGCGTCGCCCGCTCGTCGAGTCACCGTCTCCGCTGCGCCGTTGCAGTGGCCGTTGCCGCCGCCAGCGCCGCCGCCGCCACGTCGTAAACTTTTATCACTCGCCTCCGAGCGCCCGCAAGAGCCGGGCAGAGCGCTTTCCCTCCGTCGCCGCCGCGGACGCCCCGCCACGCCGCGCCACGCCGCGCCGCGGGCGCCGCCGGACCCATAAGCTGTCGAGATACGGCCGGTATTTATTATAAATTGTGCACACGGCAGCACTGCGGCGGTGGAGCGGTGGTGATCGTGATAGTTGTGGTGGCTGAGGTGGTGACGGCGGTGGTTGCGGTGGCGGTGGCGGTGGCGGTGGCGGTGGTGGCGGTGGTGGCGGTGGTGGCAGTGGCGGCGGTGGCGGCGGTGGCGGCGGTAGCGGTGGCGGCGGTGGCGGTAGCGGTGGCGGCGGTAGCGGTAGCGGTGGCGGCGGAAGCGGTGGCGGCGGTAGCGGTGGCGGCGGTAGCGGTGGCGGCGGTAGCGGTGGCGGCGGTAGCGGTGGCGGCGGTAGCGGTGGCGGCGGTAGCGGTGGCGGCGGTAGCGGTGGCGGCGGTAGCGGTGGCGGCGGTAGCGGTGGCGGCGGTAGCGGTGGCGGCGGTAGCGGTGGCGGCGGTAGCGGGGGCGGCGGTAGCGGGGGCGGCGGTAGCGGTAGCGGTGGCGGCGGAAGCGGTGGCGGCGGTAGCGGTGGCGGCGGTAGCGGTGGCGGCGGTAGCGGTGGCGGCGGTAGCGGGGGCGGCGGTAGCGGGGGGGCGGCGGTAGCGGGGGCGGCGGTAGCGGGGGCGGCGGTAGCGGTAGCGGTGGCGGCGGAAGCGGTGGCGGCGGTAGCGGTGGCGGCGGTAGCGGTGGCGGCGGTAGCGGTGGCGGCGGTAGCGGTGGCGGCGGTAGCGGTGGCGGCGGTAGCGGTGGCGGCGGTAGCGGTGGCGGCGGTAGCGGTGGCGGCGGTAGCGGTGGCGGCGGTAGCGGTGGCGGCGGTAGCGGTGGCGGCGGTAGCGGTGGCGGCGGTAGCGGTGGCGGCGGTAGCGGGGGCGGCGGTAGCGGTAGCGGTGGCGGCGGAAGCGGTGGCGGCGGTAGCGGTGGCGGCGGTAGCGGTGGCGGCGGTAGCGGGGGCGGCGGTAGCGGGGGCGGCGGTAGCGGGGGCGGCGGTAGCGGGGGCGGCGGTAGCGGTAGCGGTGGCGGCGGAAGCGGTGGCGGCGGTAGCGGTGGCGGCGGTAGCGGTGGCGGCGGTAGCGGTGGCGGCGGTAGCGGGGGCGGCGGTAGCGGGGGCGGCGTTGGCGGCGGTGGCGGCGGCGGCGGCGGTGGAGGTGGAGGTGGCTGCGGTGGAGGTGGCGGCGGTGGCGGTGGCGGTGGCTGCGGTGGTGGCGGTGGCGGTGGCGGGATAGTGCTGGCCGCGCGGCAGTCGAGGTCCTCGCGGTGATAATTTCCGCTAAGAAGACGTCTGTGAGACGACGGCGCAGATGGTGGAGTGTAGGAGGTAGATTAAGGAAGAGATAGCATCGAATGCAAAATCGGCGGTGAGTGCTCGTAGAATGTCGCCATTCATGTGCAACTGGATAATAAAGTTCCCCAGTGGAAATTCGGCCAAGGGATTTAGGAAATATATTTGTGGCTTGGTGCAAAAAGGGCCAATGTCAACATTTCAAGTTTCACAGAATCTTTCACCATCGAAATGACAAATCAATCGTAGGCCAGTGTGAAATTAAGAGATGGATCCACTTTTGACTTTGGCCTTTCTTGCACTGAAACAAGGCGCTTAAAAGCACACATTGACCATGCAAGCGAAAATCACTAAAAACGGACATTGTCCCTTTGTGCAACAAGACCCAGATATATTTTTCGGAGAAAATTAATAATGTTTTTCATTGTACAGAAAATGCAATGGAAATCATCGTATTTACTTCGTATTTTTATTGAAAACTTAGTACTTGCTGAATGTTGGTAATATCCCACGGCAACTCCTTCAATCAGCGTGTTTCAAGAAAATTGAATTTGAAAAGATCAATTCAATATGAACTCACCTTCAGTTTTAAAATAAATGTGTATCAGGATGGAAAGTGTAGTAATGTTACTGAAATCCTCAGAAGATACTGGGAGGGGACAATATAAATATAATTAAATTATAATGAATAATAGATTTCATTGAACCAACGAAATACGAGTAAAATGAAATAATGAAATCTGGTAAAATGTTTATGAAAATACATAAACGTGAAACCATAAATTAATTAAACACCGATAAAAAAATGACTGTAGAAATCAGGATGTAATAAGAGAACGAGAAGAAAGAGAAAAAAGTAACAACAGTGTGGGTACTAACCATTAAAAGATAAGATCAAGAGTTGTGTTGGGCACTCGTTTTGTAATTGAATTGTTAGAATGCGAGGAGAATGAAAATGCGGGGAAAGCGATTGAAAAACTGGCTAGGGCAGGCAGAAGCAGCAGCAGCAGCAGCAGTAAGCTGTCGGATCGCAGAGCTCCCCTCTGGAACAATGTGGGAAGTGGCCGCGAGATCTGCAGGGTTCGTGCTGGGAGCGCTAGCTGCATCGTGGGAGGGGGAGGGAAGGGTAAGTGTGGGCGTCAGGGCTTCTGGTCCCTCTCAAGCACCGTTTACGCCTTCTTTCTCTCTCTCTCTCCTCCAGTTTCTTCTCCGAATCGACAATCCACAGCTGCACCGCCCGCAATTTCCCCCTCTTTCCGGGAGCACGGAGTACACGAGGTACGAGCGACGCCTGGGCGATGCCTGAGGAGGCGCTGACGGCGTGGGCGTGACGTACGTTAGGAGTGCCGCGCTGTTCGAGGCTGCTGGTGGTGCCAAACAATAATGCATCGAGACCGAACACGGAAAAAGTAATTCAAGGGTCACTGGATAAACCAAACATTCCAATAAAAACTACGATTCCAGTCAAGTTTTATAGGTATATATTTGGGCAATAACATATATATATATATATATATATATATATATATATATATATATATATATATATATAAAAGCTTTTTTCTACAATTGAGCAGATGTTGCCCGGTGGCAGAATGCACAAACATAGAAGTACATTTACAATTACAAAACACAATTACAAATAAAACAATATATAAAGATTCAATATAAAAAAAATTATCTTAGTCATTACCTAGAACATTCAAATGCATTTACATACATATACAACAAATGAAACTACATATATACTAACATTTAAGTTAATAAACTTACATATTACACAAATATTCCTACCTACAAACATACACGCTTACATACGTATCATACAAAGACATGCTATGATACTAGACGTAAGTTTCGAAAAAAAAGAAAGTAAAGGTTTCGACATTGCATTCTACACATTGGGATAAAGAACATTAATTTATGAATTACACTGCCATCTTGCGGCAGATCATTAAGATAATAACCCAACATGAAGATAAATCTATGGGGCGTCGAAATACACTAGTATCTCTATTTAATCAGAATTGTGGCATAGCGTGTTATTGCCACAAGGTCTTCATATAAATACATTTTATTCCTCATTTGTGAGGTCCTCTTCAGCTTCTGAAAATGCAATATTAGAGAATAATACTTTAACCAACAATAAACTATTATCCGTCAAATTTACATCAATATGGTAAACAAAATATAAAATCTATGCTAAACATTGGCGAGACAAAAGCGTGTTACCTGGCGTGGTGTGAGGTTAACTACACATGTTGGATATCCAAAAGTAAACGCCACGTTGGATATTGTAGGTAAACAAATATCAAGTCTATGTATCAGTGTTAAGACATATCGAATCACTTGAATTTTCCATGTTGGAAAGTATTCTTTCTGAAACAATGAGTTTAAAGCAGCTAAACATGTTGACCATCGCAGACTAGCAATAATTGCCTTTTCAGGAACTGAAGAGGAACTCACAAGTGAGGTCGAGACGTCCTTAAATATATACCTTATAAACTTGACTGGACTCGTATCGATAACGTGCATACAAGAACACTGTTCGCAATAAACTGCAACTGCACACTACCCAGAGAGGCCACTGAGCACTATGTCCTCTGGAGGACACGTATGTTTACATGCAGCGAATTTTCAGAGCCATCTGTGAGAAGAAAAAGTGATTTCTTGAGGCGAGAAATTCAAAATTCTAAAACCGGCCATTTCATTTGCTCCAACCCAATATTAAGTGGATCAATATAATACGTTTCACAATGCTTCAATCTTTTCAGTCTTACTTGTCTCTTCACAGAAATGTTTCTCACAACTATAAATATTTTGTATGGAAGCAGATGCAACAACTTTTAAAAATCTAAAATTTAAGAAATTAAACGAAAAGTCCAGATTAATTTAATAGTATTGTGCATTAAAACGGAAAAGAAAAGAAACGGATTTGATCCTGTTATCTTAAAGGAAATCATGTGCTAAATTGATACTGAAAGTCTTTTTAATTAAATATCAATGAATATTTTCAGAAGAACAAGCACATGAAAATGTTTAATAAAGCTTTATCGATGTCCAAAGCGAGTTCAGTGGGTGCTTATGATAGCGTAATAAGAAAGTTCTTTTAATGCAATGTTAACATAAAAAGTAGTTATGAGGAAGTGACATATTTGGCATCACTAGCTTTATTAAACTCTGCACTACAATCTCATGTTCTGTAGAGAGCTCGTTACCAACGCCTGAAAAAGACTGAATCGTCGAAGAAGATGAGATGCTGTGAATATATGTAGAGGAGCTTTTAATGATCAAGGGAAAAGAGCTAGAGGGAAAAGTCCTAAAATAGAAAAGTTTTCGTAATATCCAAGCAACGACCTGAGTCCCTGGAAATTAATTTGTTGCTTACGGCTCCTATGGGGATACAAATTGTTGTAAACTCGGCCGTAGATTTTCCTGTAATCAGAGACGATAGAAGTAGTAGTTTCTGGAACATTTGGGGTTATGATAATAAATGAATTTGGAGATGATGAAAACCTTCATTCTCAGTGCTGGAACTGATCCCTCGGAAACCTAACGGAGTCTAAGTGATATTTACATATTTGAGGCCAAAAGTCTCAGATTTAGTGGTCTTGAAAGAATGGCATGATGAATATTGGTTATTTCCGGAAGACTGTGATAAGTTCGTGCCAAATTGATTCTAGATGTTTCTCTTTTAAAACTCAAGAGGCATGCTAGTTTTAAACGTAGTTTTGTACGAGGATCCAGAAATGAACACTTTGTGTCAGCATTTGCCCTGTACGTTTCATTAAAAAAATGAGTCATTATTTTTCTCAAATGTCATAGTTAAAGTGTATGAAATTTGCCACGAGAAATATTGAAGAATTTAATGTGAAATTGAGTTGTTCTAGTTGTAACATGTTAGATCAGAATAGAACGTTATTTTTTCAATATAGTGGAGATTCAATTGCCAATGTAATATGGACTTTTAATTACAGAATAAATTATTGTGAAATTATCACTGTTAATTTTGTATTCTGACCATAATATTCGCGATACATAATGTTAAATGTAGTTATTAGGAAATGAGAAATGAGCGTATTCACTAGTGAAGTTCTAGTTTAAGACAAATTATATTTTCTTACCTTATTCATGATCTTGGGTCGTCGTGTAACATTTTACTAAGAAAATCTTGAGGCAGTACGAGGGTGTTAAATTACAAATTCTTTAATATTCCTCTTAGCTTTACAAAACGTTCCTGTTGACAATTTTGGGAAAGCGGCGGGTATTAATGCTACTTTAACGTCAATTTGTCAAGAGTGACGTGTATTTATTGTCCCATGAACGCTGTTTATAACGAAATATAAAAAGACATTTTCTTTTCACCTGTCACTCCTCATTGTTCACTGTTGACGCTACTATTAATCTCACGCAGTATCAGATAGCATATATTTTGGATAGTACAGCTCAGGGAAATGCTATTGCATCCAGCTTGTTTCGAGCAGTATTTTAAGTTCAGGCACGTAGATTTTGGATTATTACATCCGGCAGTTGTTTCCTTAATCCTTGTTTGTTACATACTTTTCTTTAAACTGTGTGATAAAAATATCCTGTACAAATTCTTATTAGCAGTAAATCCATCATGTATTTATGATAAAGTATTCGGTGTTCAATATCTCAGATAGGACTTGATTCAGAGTATTGTGGACTTGATATGTTGCAATAGCTGGAAGAATCTCAAAGAAACTTATCAGTGTAGATACAAAAATGCATAAGTCAAGTCTTATAAAGTGTTTAGAAAGTAATTTTGTAGTCAAATGTTCCAAGAACAACATGAAAGGAAGAATACAAGCGAGTGAATTCACTTCTGATGTCAATGAACTTTCTACATTGTATGCTAAGTATTATAGTACTATTACATTTGGTTTTCAAGAAAATACTATATACAGCTATAGCTTCAGCAGAAATCGCGTGATAATTCATGTCGAAGATGAATTAATAGATGTTATAGACAGAATAATTTTAAAATGTTTGATGCAATAAAATGTAATAACATTTTTTAAATATAACATTTTTATACTCGTATTATTGTGATTGACATTCTTCATTCATCTTCAAGAAAATAATATAGTTTTATATAGAAAATAATATAGTAATATAGTTTTTTTCCAGTTCCTCAATATAACTATTACGTATAAATAACGGTATTGTTTGTCATTATTCACAAATTTTATCAGCAACAACTCAGATAATTTTCTGATATTTTACTCTATAGTTGCATAGCTTTTCTCCATGTCGTCAATCTTTGTTTTCTTCTCCTTCTTTTCGCCTTCCTCTCTTTGATCTTATTATTAAATTTAAATCTTTCCTTTTATTTCTCCTTTCCTTTCTCTTTATCCTTATTGTGCTTAACCTTTTCTTCTCTATTTCATCTTGTTCTTCGCCTTCGCTGTACTTCTTATTACACACGAATCCTTCTTCTCTTTCCTTCCTCCTTCAAACTCTCCTCTCCTCCATCTTTTCCTCTCGAGATTTCCAATACCTTTTCGCCGCGTGTTATTTACCCTTTGCGCGCCCCGCGACTCAAGGGGCGTCCAATGCACGGGCTTTGCATCCGCTCGTAATTCTGCGCCCCCTCCCCTCCCCCCCCCCCGCGATCGCGAGCGTCGCGAACGACGCCCGAATGGAGTGCGCGGGGCGAGGCGCAAGAATGAATGATGCGTGAATGGAAATATATAAAAAGAACATTTTACAAAGACATCGTCTAGAACATTTTGCTGACGGTTAAGAAAATAAAATTATACAAATTTTCGTTTAAGTTAGGTATGCCAAAGTGCTATATTAGAAACTAGAAAATTAGATTTAAGCTAAAATTAAGTTAGTTTTAGTTAATTTTAGTTAGAAGAAAAAAAGACCCCTCCCTCTGAGCTGCTTAAGCCGCAAGGCAGCAGCACACTCTGTTACCACTTAGAAAAATAAATTCCCGCCTCCTCAGGGGTTCTGTGGAGGGGAAATAGTAAAAAAAAAAAGGGGGGGCGAGGCCGGGGCGGTGGAGCGGCGGGCGCTGGCGAGCGCTGGCGCGGCGGGCAGAAAACCCGACATTTGAGTGGACGGCCGCGTCGAGACTGCGGTGCTCGACGGCGCGTGGGCGAACGCACGGAACGAGCCCTCCCCCGCTCCCACACAGTGGGCGGGGCAGGGCAGGGCGGGGCGGCGTGGAGGAGGGCAAAGGAGGGCATCCCCGTCGAGTGGGGGATGGGCCAAGAATGAGAGAAAGGACAGCGAGAACGAGATGCGGGAGGGGAGGAAAATAACGAAAGAGAGACAGAACGAGAGAAAGACGGAGAGAGAAAGACAGAGAAAAAGACAGAGAGAAAGACGAAGAGAGAGGGAAAGAGAGAAATTGAGAAATAGAAAGAGAGAGAAATAGAAAGAGGGAGAGAAATAGAGAAATAGAAAGAGGGAGAGAAATAGGGAAATAGAAAGAGAGAGAAATAGAAAAATAGAAAGAGAGAGAGAAATAGAGACAGGAAGAGGGAGAAAGAAAAGAGGGAGAGAGAGAGGGAGAGAGAGAGAGAGGGAGAGAGAGAGAGAGGGAGAGAGAGAGAGAGGGAGAGAGAGAGACGGTAAGGGAAGATTGAACATTACAGCAACGTGGAAGAAAAACGCAAATTTGCGTAAATTCAGGAGAATTGTACGCATTTCATCTGCCTTTTTGTGCGTTCTACTTATATGTGCCTCCAGAAGAGAAATGATCAATGAGATATTGCAAAAAATAAAAATAAAACGTAAAGATGACAAATGAGTGAAGGTATAGCAAAATGTAAGAGAAGCAACTGAGACGAGATGAACAATCTCTACGACAAAACATGAACGAATCGAACAAATGAAGGAATCGACGGGGAGACACGATTGATAAAGCATAAAGAAGAAGACGTGAACACTTAGTATCAAAAAGTCAAAAGTATGGCGAGGTTATAACCGTGCACGCGACACGAATGCTAGGTGTGTATAATGGTATATAAACAGCCGTGATGGCATTGCGGAGTCCCAGCCGACGTGCGTTGGAACTCGAGCGGTGCAAGGAGGTAAGCGCAAGGCGGGGAGGAGGTTGTTCTATAGAGCAAGTCGCTGCAGCCAGAAGAGGGCACGGACGTGGCATAGAGTACCACTGCGTAGCGAGTCGTGCCGTCGTGGCGTATTGTATCGTGTCATGGCGTGTTTTGTTGTGACATGGCGTGTTGTGGTGTGTCATGGCGTGGCGTGGCTTGCCGTGTTGTGTCGTGGCGTGCCGTGTTGTGTCGTGGCGTGCCGTGTTGTGTCGTGGCGTGGCGAGGCGTGGCATGGCGTGACGTGGTGTAGCGCGGTATGTAGGAGCGTAGCGTGACGGAGCGTGACGTGGCGTGGCGTGGCGTGTTGTCGTGGCGTGTCGAGGCCTGGCGTGTTGTGTTTCGTTGTAGCGTGTCGAGGCCTGGCGTGCTGTGTCGTGGCGTGTCGAGGCCTGGCGTGTTGTTTCGTGACGTGGCATGTCGAGGCCTGGCGTGTTGTGTCGTAGCGTGTCGAGGCCTGGCGTGTTGTGTCGTAGCGTGTCGAGGCCTGGCGTGTTGTGTTGTGGCGTGGCGTGGCGTGGCGTGGCGTGGCTGGAGGCGGGGCGGCGGCGTCCGGGCTGCGGACGCGGGCGTGGCCTGCTGGCTGCGGCCACCCGCATACGGGATGAGCCCGCAGCCCGTCTCACCGCACCGCGCCGCGCCGCGCCGGCCCTGTATAAATCAGGGCGGGAGCCGCGCTTGTATAAAAGAGCGCTCAGTGCGGAATATTGAAATAAATAAATTGCGGGGAAGGATCCAATATGCTGGGCGGGCGGGCGGGCGCCATCGAGCTCCGGGCCGCCCCGCCCCGCCCCGCCCCTCCCCGCCCGGCCCGAGAGCCGCTGGCCGAAGCGCGAGGGGGGGGGGGGCGGCGCACCACTCCGGTGCTCTCGAGTGCTGACGTGGGTGGGAATTTGGAGAAGAACAGTCGCCAGGTTCTCTGTGCCCCTTTTGAGCATAATTCTAACATCGAAATATTACAACGCTTTCAGTCTATAGCTTTAAGAAAATTTGTAAATGCCCCGTGGTACGTAAAGAATGCGACAATACACAAACACTTACAGTTCCCAACAATAAAAGAAGAAATCAAGACCAGTACAAAATACCTACAACGACTACATAACCATTCAAATATTCTAGCCATCAACGTATTAGAGAATAGTGACACTATCAGACGACTTCAACGACAACAGACCTTGCATATCGACTGTATATTGTTCATTTCAGAAATTGTGTTCCATGTATTCATCATTGTATATATCCATTATTGTATATTTATCAAATATGTTTAATGCTGATTGTTAATTATTAATAATGTAACATTAGTGGAGTACGGTCAATGGACTTCACTCCTCTCAAGTGGTAGTTTACAGAAAATGTATGTAATTTTGCCGAATGTTTGTTCACAAATAAATTGCAAAACAAAGTATATATATTATAAAAAAAACTTTTTGAGCATTTTGATGATTCAGTTTTACGTGACTAGAAGCCCCTACCAAATTCACAAGCAAAGCTTCAACACGTTTCGAGCACACTGACTTCGAAATAACGGAATGGAATTTTTTTAAGCGTAATGCGATGAGTGGTTTAGAAATTATTATTACTTACCAAATTGACTTACTAGGCAATCCTGGGAATAACCAATGCATCTGAAGTATTAATACAAAATTGGAATAAAATCAACGGATTACTCAAAAATGTTACTGGATGAGCAAAAATATGAGTATTAATGTTAATATGGCAGAACGTGGTTTATGTTGTTGTAGAGAAGTTTAGCACAAGGGCAGCTTAGTCGACAAGATTCAGTAACTGCTTTGTGGATGAATCAAGAACGCTAAACTGTTTCTAGGAACGTGAATTTTTTCAGTTATTTAAAAATATTTCATGTTTATGCCGAGTATGTATTTGTAAGGTAAATGCCACTTCGAGAAAAAAAGAGTAAGTAAAAGCTGCAAAAATTATAAAATAATTTGTTGCTAGCTTGCACAGTTTCCCGAATCAATTAAATTAATATAATTAAGGCCAACTTTTATTATACCGCAAATATTTCATTTACATGTTCATATCTGTAATAACAGCGGTCGGTAAATAATGCAATCGGTAAAATTTACGAGCTCGTTAATCAAAAATGAATATGTACCAAAACTTTGTTTCTTCAAGTGGACTAAATAAATAAATCGGCATATTATCGTTTTTTTCTCAGGTTCTTTCCCACAATATTTTCTTCTTTTTACTGTTATCTCCCCTTCCTTTACAGATAGAGAGCAGTCTTTCCCTAACTGTGTTTTGTCTTGAAGCTTCACGATAGATCTCAGAGGAGCTGTTCATTATTTACGGATTACGGCAGAAAATGAATGCAGGAATGAATAATACAGCGAGACAAATCAGGCCCAAACCAAACTTTTATCGGCCGAACCATCTGCCTGAACTCAATTTTCCGCGCGACTCTAGGAAGGTAATCCGCGGTTTCCGGTTTCCATAATCCCGAAGTTCTCCTCGCTCCCTCGGCCTTTCTTACCAAATTATGCTTCCCCGAGTTTTGATCCTTGAATTTAATTTTTTTACCCTCTCCCCCGATATTTAAATGAGACACAATCCCTTTATAGCTTTGTCGAGAGAGAAACCTTTCCGGGCCCGGAAGGGAGGGCGTGGGTGTAATCCAAGCTGCGCGGAATGGAAGGGGAGGGGGGCGAGGGGAAGTGGTGGGGATGGAGGGGAGGGCGCGCCGGGTGCACAGATTCGCGTCGCAGGTGTCACAGTGTTGCCAGTTTACGGGCGCAACCGTGTCTCCTTAGCAACGGCTTAATAACACCGCACCCTTATCCAATTTCAAGCTATATGACGTTGGTTTGGATAGGGATCATGTCTGCACAAAGAAGATACGTTCGTGATTTAGAATATAAATTCTGTGAAATTAAATGTTACGGGAATTTTTAGAGAAAAGTAGTTAAATAACCGATAAAAAATATGAATTTTCTGTCGACATAGAAACATCTGACATGGCAAGTCACATAATAAACTATCATAAACGTGAATCAATGGTTATCAAATCGTCTCTTCTCAATAATTACGTTTATTTCTGTTAAAAATGTCCAAGCAAACACAAACCAGCTGTAAAATTTGGTTGTAAATTAAAATTTGAATTTTCCCCAATTAGTGAAGAGTCATGGAGAAAAATACTTAAAAAATAATTTATCTAATTGATGCATTAGTAATTCATTACTAATACATCACTTAAAAAATAAATACTAAATATATAATTTCTTGAAAATATTTTACAAAATATACAGTGCCATAATTTAGAAGCATCCACTACTTAAAAGTGCGTCAAGTCGTGTTAGTCAGCGAACGCGTAAGAATGGGTAATATTACTCTATTCAGGGGCAAAGAATATAACCGATTTACACAGAAAGATTGAGAGAAAGGCTTATTGAAGCAAATGTTTGATGTATCTGCGTGGTGGGTAATGGTACTTGCAAATTGCGGCCCGGATGCTACATAATTCATGCTGTGTGAATAGCAGCTTTGGAGATCAATTGTATTGCAGGGCAGCATCATTACCGTTGCTGATTGCTGTGTGTTTACAACTACCACTATTCAATTGGACTAATTCTACCTAGTAGTGCAATCCAATTTTTAAAACTCGGAGGAATGTTGGCTCAAGAGAAAACATTTAAAAATGAGTTTTTACGTCAAAAAATTGCCGGATTTTGCTACAGCATTACAATACTTTCTTTTCTATTCTACGTAAGTAGTATGCGAAAATATTAGAAGGTATTAAGTCAATGTTTGTAGGAAGCTGTAGCAATAACACTCGTAGTTTATCAAGTTTTGCTCAGTCATTGGTGAAGTACATTACAAGAGCTTGAGACTATTCCAAACTTGCCTATCAAATTGGAGTTACAGTTGAAAATACTTTTACATTCAGCAGATAAAATGTTTACAGCAAAGCAAAGAGTTGATGAAATAAAGTTAACAAATGTAGCAATCCTTGTTAATGCTTGAAGAATTATTATTGATCATTACGTAAATATCAATTGATTTGAAACTTCGAGTCCTTTTGTTTAAAACCTATCTAAAAAATCTAGTTTTACTGTAATCGCTTTTACACTATTACACTAAATCAGTAATTAGAGTTGCAATTTTGTTTTTAGAATCTCATTACTTCAGGTCTCTTCATGGATGTATACGTAGAAGTAGTGGTTGAGATTGGAGTAGAAAGTGTGGGTTGTGGTAGGTAGTGAGATTTACTATTTTACCGGACTCATTTCCAATACTTAACACGGCATACATTGCTAAAATGTATGTGACGAATAACTGAATACGTCTTCATTTGGAATTGCTTTTGAAAATTAAAGTGGGTAATCAAAGCCTTCATCAAAGAATATTTGAAATAATTTACATGTTTGATTATTTTAAATTTTAAAAGGAACTTCTCTTTTCATTTACATAATAGATTGACGGTCAGGATGGAGAATCGTAAATGAGGTGACGTTCAGCTACGAGCAAAACAAGTGATTACCATTACGATGATGGATTGAATAAATTACCACTAGAAAGAACATTAATACAAATTTCAACTGGAAACAAGTCGATCTTTTTAAATTAAACTAGTGATACTATAGAATGGCGCAGACTTTCTCGTACTAGTTAGTTTTCTAATTTCTTTGGTGTGAACTAACTTTTCGTTTTTGCCTAACCCTCTTCTTAGCTGCCATCTATCTCCGCCCAAAGTACACTTTTTCACATTAGCTCATTTGAAGAGATTTTATAAAAATGACCATCGTCCAAAATCCAAACTTTTCAGATGAAGCAGAAAACTCTCTCCCGTCGTTTGTATGATTAAAAATGGTGTGGAAATTGAAACATGGATAAATTATAGTTTATGGATTGGATACTGTCTTTACATTACTTTGTAGATACTATATAAATCGTGTTTTCAAAATAGAATGAGCGTGGACTTTTGTTTTTTTTTGTCAAAAATGGTTAATACTTCTCATGATATTTGAACATCCAGAGGTAATAATTTAAACCAATTAAATTTTTATATGCCCAGTAGGTAAGGTTTTATTCTCGTAGCTATTTTACAAACAATTTCAGAAACCGAATAAAAGGCTTCATGGATCTACTGCTCCACTACTATTTTCATAATAAGAAATTTTTCCTTTTTCTTCAATGGTGTTTTCAATTCTATCATTTGTGTCTGCAAGAAATTTGTCATAGAGTTGATTTTTAGGGTTCCTCAAATTCTGAAAAAGTCTATAAACATCTGCAAGTTTCTTTGATTTCAGCAGAAGAGGTTTCTTGTATAGTGTCTGAAAAGTAATTTCATCAGGTAGCTGTTCCTTGACTCTGATGTTTATCTTACTCAAAGCACCATGGTATGCATACTTAACAAGGACATGAAGTTCTTCTTGCATTATCTTAAGAATTCTAACTTTTAAAACTTAAAAGTTTCCCTTTACAACGGTAACACGTCTAAATCACATGTCATTGTCACGGAAACGCAACTGTATAAAAAATGTGGAAAAACAACCGCAGTCCATTCCTGTCAATGGACAATGGCTGTTTTTGGCGAAAGCTGAGTGAACATCGGTTGTTTTTGCAAAACTAGTGATATTTCAAAGCTCCACATTTCCCGGATTATGACCAATTTTCCTACATTATTTAGTGCAGCTGAAACGCCCGTGGAGAGTAGCATAGAATACTGTAGAGATCTCAAATTAATAGTTTTTGGACTATGGTCGTTTTTTGTAAAACGCTCTTCAATTTTTCGAACCTCTAATGGTAGGACTCACAAATGACTTAAGGAATTTTGCAGAAGAGTAAAACGTCGTTATGCACGACATTTTTTGTTGAAAAATTTGGAGATTTTTTGAGGAAATGTTGGTTTAAACGTTTCTGTAAATGCGAAATTTCAAGCTATTTTTCAAAAAAACCTTTCCTTTTTACGAACAGTTACGTTTTTAAGAAACGTTACAGGAAATCATTTGAAATACGTTAACACACAAATGAAATAATTCATACAAATCGCTGTTGATATAAATATTAATGGCATGTGAAATATTAAAATAATGTGTAATTTTTGAAAGAACAAAAGAATTGACGGGGGGAGCCGAGGGTGGCGCGGGGGTGGAGAGGGCGGCGGCGTGGGCGGCAGCGGGCGGGTACTGCGGCGGGCGGTGGCGGGGGTCCGTGGGGATAGGCGGGGGCGGCGACGGGGGCGGCGACGGGGGCGGCGACGGGGGCGGCGACGGGGGCGGCGACGGGGGCGGCGACGGGGGCGGCGACGGGGGCGGCGACGGGGGCGGCGACGGGGGCGGCGACGGGGGCGGCGACGGGGGCGGCGACGGGGGCGGCGACGGGGGCGGCGACGGGGGCGGCGACGGGGGCGGCGACGGGGGCGGCGACGGGGGCGGCGACGGGTGCGGCGACGGGTGCGGCGACGGGTGCGGCGACGGGTGCGGCGACGGTGCGGCGACGGGGGCGGCGACGGGGGCGGCGACGGGGCGGCGACGGGGCGGCGACGGGGGCGGCGACGGGGCGGCGACGGGGGCGGCGACGGGGGCGGGCGACGGGGGCGGCGACGGGGCGGCGACGGGGGGGCGGCGACGGGGGCGGCGACGGGGGCGGCGACGGGGCGGCGACGGGGGCGGCGACGGGGGCGGCGACGGGGGCGGCGACGGGGGCGGCGACGGGGGCGGCGACGGGGGCGGCGACGGGGGCGGCGACGGGGGCGGCGACGGGGGCGGCGACGGGTGCGGCGACGGGGGCGGCGACGGGGGCGGCGACGGGGGCGGCGACGGGGGCGGCGACGGGCGCGGCGACGGGCGCGGCGACGGGGGCGGCGACGGGGGGCGGCGACGGGGGCGGCGACGGGGGCGGCGACGGGGGCGGCGACGGGGGCGGCGACGGGGGCGGCGACGGGGGCGGCGACGGGGGCGGCGACGGGGGCGGCGACGGGGGCGGCGACGGGGGCGGCGACGGGGGCGGCGACGGGGGCGGCGACGGGGGCGGCGACGTGAGCGGCGACGAGGGGCGGCGGAGGCGTGGCTGTTGGGGCGGGGGCGCTAGTGGAGCATCTGCCGTCGCGGGCGGGGGCGTTGTGGGCGCCGCGCACTGTATTAGCGAAGTTGGCAGCTAAGGCACCCGGGCCGCACGGCGCTCGCGGCGGCGTCGCGGTCTGGCGGGCGACGAGCGCGTGGGAGGTGCCGCTGCTCCTTCAACTCCGCCCCTGCCAAGGCACGTGCTGCCGCGGGAGAGGGAGACGTTGCTTTGCGGCGCGACGGCTGCAGCCATTCGTCGTACTCTCTCGGACATTGTCTGAGGAAAGTTAATCTCGCATTATTTCCAGCCCCGTGAATAATGATTCAATTATAATTGAATAGTTAATAGTAAATATTCAATTATAATTGAATTCATTTCAATTATAATTGAATAGTTAGCCCGAATAGAGATCGAACCTACGAAAGGAAAAGTTTTCAGGAAATAGGAAAAAACTCTAATCAGTGTAAATTAATTTATTTCTGTAAAAAAAACTTGTGTACCATGAATACATTATGAACTGTGAACACCTCTAAAGTCAAACTTTAGTCACGGCAGTACCGCTCATAACATACTCGCATCCATCCGACATTTTGCTGCAAATAAATAACAATTCGCTAATAGGCCATCTTTACCTAATAAATAACTTACATTGGAATGGTCGATGTGCCCTCAGAATCGAGGGGGCTGAGTATCACTTCCAATAGGTCACTGTTGCACTGAAATATCAACTTTTGCCTTTTTGTGGGTTAGATCTGTATTCAGGGTAACTATTCATTTGTATTCTAAATCTTCAATAGATTGTATTAAAATATGTAATGCATCTCACTTTATAACATAAATAATATATATTTTCAGCATAACATTTTCGAGCCATTTTATTTTCAAGCAGATTTATCGTTTCTTTTAAATTTGAAATGTTTAATGAGTGTTTCGGTTTTATTTTTGTAACATTTCGCATGAAAGAAAGGCAACTTTATTTTTGAGTCTTTCTCCTTAAAACAACAATTAATAGAAGCGAGGGAGGAAAGACAATGAGCGCTGAAATATTTCTTCATAATTTCTATGAATGTTTTCATACAATGTAGTATGAGAAAGCTGCCGAAGTTAGTAAGTATAAGTATAAGTATATGTGGACGACTAACAGTCTTTCTTAGGATGAATTTCATAAGGAAAAATTTGTTTTAGGATGCTACAAGAAACTCAGACAGTTGAAGTCACCAAAATGGAAGAAATATACCTACAAGGTGTTTAGAAACAAATAAGAAAGACACTTTAAAATATTTCTTTCCTACGCTCAATTTATCAGACAAAACTTGTACGAGGTATTTTTAACGAAAAGTAAAGTTTTAAAAGAAAAGCGTTATCTTTACCATTCTCGCTTTGTGCTAGACATTTAACACGTAAAAATTATACGAGAAATCCCAAATGCTCTTAATTGTTATTACATTACCGGTAAATATGAATATATTAGAAACAATTAATACCCTATCTCACATGTCTGCAATGAAACTGCTCCGAAGTGGATAGTCGCACTAAATTAGCTTAATTCATTTGTGACTCCTTATCTAATTGATAGTACAAATGGACTTGTGATAGTGAAATCGGATTGGGTGAACAAGGGACAACGTTATTGTTTCTGAGTCTGTTCTTGTTTTTGTTCAGTTCCTTTTCCATCGCTCATTGTGATCGTGTTCTTTACCAAGGAGACTGGGCGACAGTTCTCAGCGTACGAGTGATAGAAGCTTCTTCCAAAACACAGAACGAGAAGTACATGGAAATATATGTGGAAGTCAACAATGAACTCAGATATTACTAATATTATTATTCCGCATGTGCAATCTGCTCTTCGAGAAAAAGAAATCCTCCAAATCATTATAACTTCAGCGTTTCTCATCTCAAGATGCTCTACAGTTCGTTTACGTCAGTGGATCATCCTCTTGGCAGCCATCTTCTTTTCTGTTATTCGCCTTTTCGGTACCGACCTTTGATCGCTTTCCTTCATTTTACTTAGCGAATACTATAAGAAGCACTAATGCAGGACAGCTTTGAAGGCATCTGGCTGTACCAAGGCGCTCCGACCACTTTTGACGATATGGCAGTCTCGTTCAAAGACAAGCGCATTTGCGGGGCGTATGTTTTCTGGTAACGAAACGTTTTGAAGCTAAATTTTTACTAGAACTAGGAGAAACAATATGGGCATTGATAATACTATGTATTTTACTACATTAAGAATGCATTTTACTACATTAGTATTAGTATTATATTAGTATTAGTAGTACTACATTAGTATTAGTATGCATTTTAGGGGACCAGGTACAGCTGATTGGGGTCAAAATATCAATTTTCGTTTTTTTTATGTATTTTGATTGCCTAGACCCTAAGGAGTACGAGGGTACTTTTTATTTCGCTAAAATCCCATTAAAAGTGGGTTTTTTATGTACATTTGTGCACCACTGCATTTAAATGACCACGCCCCCTCCTTAGTTTGACGTTTTCGAAACATGAATTTGACAGTTTTTACTTTCTGCATTTGTGAGTTCGCCCACATTTTGAGAAGAAGCTATTATTTCGAATGTTGGCAATGCTGTAGTACTCCATGGAATAAAGAAAACATTGTTTTTCTCCGTGGATTTCACTGTTATTGTTTTGTTGTTTTGGTTAGTGTACGTACGAGTTTTGAAGGTTGTGTTTTCTGTGTTGGTGGTTCGTGCTTTTGTTGAAAATGCCACGTAATAAGAAGTTTGGATGTAGAAAGATACATGGAAACCAGTTTTCAAGAAGAAAACTCTAAAAACTACGGACACGTTATCAATAAATGGTGTTGTTGAGTCCACGCCTCCACCGGCAGTTGCTAATGTGCCGAGAGTGAGTTCTTCAGAAAAGAAATTATCGAGTGCAAAATGTTTATATAAAGAATTTCAGTCAGAAAATGAGGAGGTTGATGGTATACTGAAAACTGGATGTCAGTTAATTGATTTGGAACTTCTGTCAATTGCAATTAATACTTTTGCAAAGTGCAAAAACTGTGACTGTGAAAATTGTTTGAGTGTGGTTGAAATAATGACAAAAGAAAGGGTTTAGCATGTACTTTGCAAATTGTTTGCAGTAACTGCAAAAAACTTTGCCCTTTGAAACCTCCAAATCAGTAGGTAAAGGATATGAAGTTAACCTAAGGTATATTTATGGTCTGCGCTGCATTGGGAAAGGGAGTGAAGGAGGTAAAGTGTTGTGTGGTATTATGAATTTGCCTAACCCTCCTACAAAATTCAGTAAAGTTGTGAAGTGTATTGGAGAAAGTGTGGAAACATGTGCTGAAGAAGCAATGAAAGAAGCAGCAATAGAAGCGGTTCAAGAAAATGAATCAGAGAATATTGCTGTTGCTGTCGATGGAAGTTGGCAGAAAAGAGGCCACAAGAGTCTCAACGGAGTTGTCACAGCAACCATTGTTGATACTGGCAAAGTCATCGATGTGGATGTACTTACAAAATATTGCCATGGCTGCAAAAAAGCAAAAAACACTACCAATCATAATGAAAATTGTGCAATAAATTATAGTGGCTCTTCGGGAGGAATGGAGGTAGAAGGTGCTGTGAACATTTTCAAGAGATCCATCGACAAGAGAGGTGTGAAATACACTGAGTATCTTGGTGATGGTGACAGCAAAGCTTTCAATGCTGTTGTGGAAGCCAAACCTTATGGCAGTACAAATATTGCTAAATTGGAATGTGTGGGGCATGTTCACAAGAGAATGGGCACCAGGTTGAGAAGAATTGTTCATGAAATGAAGGGCAAAAAGATTCCAGATGGAAAATTAATAGGAGGAAAGCACAGATTGACAGGTGATGAAATAAAGAAATTGCAAGATTACTATGGCAATGCCATTAGAAGTAATACTGATGATTTGGAGTCTATGAGGAAAGCAGTGTGGGCAACGTGGTTCCACAAAGCATCAACAGATGAAAAACCAATGCATTCGTTATGCCCAAGAAATTCATGGTGTCAATATAATAATAATTCACAAAATTACAAACATCATGGCCTGCCACCAGAAGTAATGGAGGTAATTAAACCTGTATATCAAGATCTTGCAAGACCTGATTTGTTGAAAAAATGTTTACATGGAAAAACTCAGAATGTAAACGAATCGTTTAATAATTTAATTTGGAATAGGGTACCAAAAGGAATCTTTGTAGGATTCAGGACATTAAGGATGGGAGTTCTGGATGCAGTTCTGACCTTTAATAAAGGAAATGTTGGGAGGTTGAACGTTTTGGAGAATTTGGGTATATCTGCAGGCTACAACACAACCAGATCACTTGAGGCAATGGACATTTTGAGGATAAAAATGCCAATAAAGCTATTGAAATTAAAGTTAAAGAACAGAGGAAAGAAAAAGAATGACTCCTGATGATGAAGAAGAAGATTCAAATCCATTGTATGAAGCTGGAGGCTATTAAAATAGATAAATAAAGGTATGAACTTTAAATATCGATTTCTCACTTTCTTCATTTTTCAGGTTTAAGGTACGCTCATCTCAGTAATAAACAAATATAAATGTCTGAAATTAATATCATAAGTAAAACAGGATAAGATTGATCTTTTAAATGTATTTTCATTTTTGTATATCAAGTACTTTAGGCTGTAGATGAGAATATTCCTCCGAATTTTCATGTTTTTTTGGGTACATTGTAAAAATATATAAAAATTAAATAAACAACTCTTTTCATTTGTAAGTATATTTAACCAACTTCTTAGATTCCAATAAAAGTAAATATAAAAATTTATTGGGCTAGTCAAGAGGGTTTCTGAGATGAGCGTACCTAAAATAAGCCAATTTAACCTTGCCAGTATAGGCGGTACCTGGTCCCCTTAACTGCATTAGTTTTACTACATTAGTATTTTACTACATGAGGGATCTGAGTGACCTTTCAATTGAGAGGCTGGGAAATAAATCGACGAGGCATTAGCCGAGCGATTAAAGAACTTCTATTCCATGAATAATACAATGTTTTATTAAATTTCCACAGTGCATTTATTTAAAATAAAATATTTTGCCTGATGTATTAAAAGTAACATTGTCGGCCGTCATATTGCGCAGGTGCTAAGGCGTGCTAAACAAACAAAGATTACTTCCGGTGCTTTCGGAGTAAAGATTACTTCCGGTGCTAGTAAAAACTCTTTCGAAATGACTGATAACATATTTTCTGAATTTCAGAAGGAATCTCAAGAAGCTAGAGAAATATTTATACCAGTTATATCTTCAAAATCGTGTGAAAAAGGCTTATTGCTTGTTCCGTAAATGGAAAGAAATTATGAGTGTTCGAGAATGGATGGAGGATGTCGTTATGGCACTTTTTCAACAAAAAACTAAATAATGTGCTGATATATTTTACAGGATGATTGATTTTCAGTTTCGTTGAAATGAGACAGCCTTTCAACGATTTCTGATGTATAAATACAAATAATCACTTTGCTCATTTTAACTTGCATGGATACCATTTTAATTCATTTGCACATCACTTTTAAGCGCATTGTAAGGAACTAGTTGTTTAGCCGTCTCGTTACTGAGAGACTAAAGAAGAGTTTGTAATAAGAAATTAAATAAAAATATGTTTTTTGAAACATTTTGATACTTTTTTCTAACGAAAGTTATAACATTATCTTCATCGTGGTTATCACCCTTGTTTTTGACATTATCATCGGATTCTAAATGGTGCTTCTGGTCTCTCCCATATTGGTCATATGTGGGGTGTCTTGAATGTATGCTTGTTTGAGAGTATAGATCACCTCTGAATTTAATAATACTTGTTAAATAGAATGTATAGAGTATAAAATAACGTTGATTGAAAGGCTCTAGATTTCTGTAAGGTAGTTACGGGATCGATTACCGGCCAGGTCAAAAATGAAGCTGTAGCTTTCTAATGCAAATCGTCTCAGTTTTGTAGCTATGGAAAAGCTCGCAAAGAACAAGTAAGCTAGGTGCGGTGTGGAAGTGCGTCATGCTCGTCACATGCCTCCGTTACCCCTAGGCGAGGATTAAAAACAAACAGGACGCAGGCCTGGGAAAATCACTAGCTGACAAAAATCGCATTACTCCAACCCTAAAATGCCAAACACAAACATTCATAATGCATTAATTATATTTTGAATATTATTGGCTCTAGTTACGTATTACATTATGTTAATATGTAATCGTAATAATAGCGGGATTTTTTGCTTCTGCATGACCACCCGTGGAGATAATTACAGATAATTAACAATTTAGTCTGTCGCATTCAGATGAATTTTGGTTTTTAATATACATATTGCGTTTAGAGAATATTGTGTCTTGAAAGAAAGTTTTGCGACGAAGTTGTTAATACGGAGAATAGATTTGTTTCCATACTTTCATTGGAATACTTTTCTAAATACAAAAAAGGTAGATGTACAAGTAACCTTTACTAAAAAACATTAATTTTTAAATATATTAGTTACTACTGTTCGCAATAAATGCGCGTTTCTGGTCCACATTACTCTGTTAACGCAAACCACTTACATTTGTGTACTAAATTTTGAAAATATATTTATAATGCAAAAGTAACCAAAGGAGGAGACGATGAGTGCATGTTCCATAATTTTCATTCCGGGCACACTGTTATTTATACGACGTATTCGTACGTATATTAACAGATATTTTAATATCCATCAAAACACGAGATATTTTTAAGAAAAACGACGTCAGGTACACGTTTGAATAAGTTTTCAAATACAATGAAATAAAATGTTTTTTCAGTAGACTCATGAAATTTACACACTTGTATATCTCGGAAACAAATTGTAAAGTGGAAAGAAAATTATAAATTGAAAACAAAATTGAAATTTTTCATCAACTTGATGAGTTTTGAAATTATTTTCCGAACCTGTAGTAAAACCGACGGGATTGTGATCATTAGGGTCTGGATGTTTAAGATCTAAAAATGTTAGAAATATGCCAGCTTTTATGACCTCAAAATATGAAAATATGACCATAAATATGACTTTAAAACTTTTTGGTACATTTTCGAAACCTTGAACATCTTGCCGCTATTTAAGTAACCAATACATTAAAAATATACTTTAAAAATCTAGCAAATTCATAATTCACTCCTCGTTTGGCGCACCGTGAAGACAATCTTACCTACTAAAGTTATTGAAAGATGTGGTTGGTTTTGATAGAAAACCTGACAAATTAAAGTAAGACTTCCTTCGCATCTGGTAATATCTACGATCTGTATTTCTATTTCTTTATAGCTTATCCTCCTTATTGACATATATATTTAAAGGTAAGACAGACAACAATTAGATATAACTTGTAAGAAATAACGGATAACAATTAGATGTGAAAAATCTTTTTGAGACGACTGCAAACAAGTATGCGAAAAATGGAATAAAAAAACATAAAAATATGAAACTTCATGAAAAATATGGAAATAACATAAAATATTAACGGAAAATGACAAAAGAGTTAGAGAAACGTCAACATGTGACTGAATATGATACGTGAAAATTGCATAATTTTAGTCATTGTAGATAAAATCATTCCTTACTAATATTTTCCATGAAAATAACAGAAAGAAAAACAAATGTTTTTTCCGCAGAATTACGTAACTTTCTGTATACTACGTATATTACTCCGTATACGGGAAAATAAAAAATTATGTCATGTGCTAAACCTCCGGGTCGTAGTGATCAATAGGGAGTTTTTGCACCCTCGAACGTTAAGTACTATCGATCTTCTGCTCATGGGCAGTGCAAGTTTCGCATCTCTGTAGTGCATCTACGAATGCGCAGAAGATTGACAGTGCTTCACGTTCGAGGGTGCAAAAACTCTCTATTTTGAGACGCAACATCCTCTCGACTGAGGCCTCAGTGGAGGTGCTCACTGCGTCGCGGCCGAGGACACGGCCACCTGTGAGGAGAGCGCGAGCGATATATGTGTGTGTGTGTGTGTGTGTGTGTGTGTGCGCGTGTGCGGAGGCGAGTGGCACTAGGAGCATTGCCAGGTGGGCGCGGACGCCGCAAGCGACCGAATTAGTCGCAGGCGCGTGTTAATGCCCGGCAGGCACCTGTCTCTCCTCCCGCCCCCGCCCCACACCCGCCCCACCCCCACCCTTCGCCCGCGCTCGCACCCGTCGCTGCGCAGAACCGCCCTCTCCTCTCCCCTCGCTGCCCCCGCCACCGTCCCGCGCGCCGCACAGTGATCCGAAAGGGGCCAAAATCCCAAAGGTGTAAAGCAGTTGAGTTTCTCCCCTACCCTTTGCACTTTAGTGCTGCAGGATTTTCCTGCTTAGGGTCAGAGGAGGTTAGGACTCCTCTTTCAGCCATTTTCCGGTTTATCCTCACTTCCAAGGCCCTCTGTACTGAAGAATGTAATGGGGTTTCTCTGAGATGGTCGTATGTTTAGAAGTGGGCTGAAGATGGCGTGGCAAGAGTCATGTTTCAACCGGGCTCCTTTTTACCCAATATTTACTGTTAATAAAGCTAGTAAATATTGGTACTCATTTGGAAAGAAGGCTGAGTGAACCTTAGGATCACCGTGAATAGATCATCATCGGATAAAAATCCCCGGCCATGCTTGGCTTTGAACTCAGGTCCCTCAGGTTAGCAAGCATGTAGGACTTGAGTTAATGCCTTATTTTGCGTGGCGAAATTCGGACCCGCACTTTCGTCTGACAACGCAAATTTTGCTACGATCCTTTCACCATCTGGCGGAGAAAGAAGGTGTTCCATGGGCGACGAAACAGGCGATTTTGAATTTACCTCAGAGGCTTCATTTAGGCTTGAAGATCTTTTACATGCAGTAAATCTACTACACGGGACAGCTATCTGCAGTAAATCTACTACTACGGGACAGCCGGCTTTACTTCCCCTCCGAAGGTGAAAATCCACGGCTTCGAACAGATTTGAATCCACAATGCTGACCGTTTTACCATCGAATCCGCAGTTCCTGCAGCTTCCTGCCCTTTGGCTGCACAGCCCGCTACGGGCCTGGGCGGACCAACGCTGACCCGGCCTCTCAGCAATAGGATAAGGGGTTCGTGTGGTTAGCACGAAGATACCCCTCCACCGTGTACACTGGTCTTCATAATCTTAGGGTGTCACTTCTCACTCTCACACACTCACAACAGATACTGGTACATGTGTAAGGAAAGCGCACAGGTATAATTTTCCTCGGCCGGGAATCGAACCCGTGGTTGCGCCGCGGAATGCGAGCACACTAAGCAACGAGGTACCGAGGGAGGGCGTGGAGATATGCTTTGTTAAAATAACTTAAGAGATATTGGAAGGAGCTGTAATATTATCATCACCGTGTGAGATGGTTTGTAGACAAAAACCGTTGTCATTGCTGACCTGGAGATCCTAGAATTAGAGTTGTGATGGGAGTGTATTTTCGACCAAAGCTTCATAGCTAGCTCGAATTCACCTGAGAAGGAGAATTCTAGCGGCTGGCTGCTCTGACCTGTAGTTTTCTAGGTTTCCCAGATCAACACCAGGTGAACGCCGGAGCAGTACCCTAACAAACGTTGCACAGAACGCGCGTGATCTTTCCTTTCTCTTCCTTTGTCTTATACTATTCCTTACTTCCACACCTACATTAACACGCACTGCACTACCACACATACCGGTAGAGTGGTCGGGAGTTTAGAGCTTGTCAGGGCTGGGACGGTGCCCCGCTTGGGTGTGAAATCTGGTTTGAGAAAATCCCGCTAGCCGATGCCATCTCGTCATCCATAGGAGGAAGATCGCCGTACAGCCCGAGAAAAACATGTACTACACTTACGGGGCCAATGACAGCCGTTGACACGCCCGGAATCAATAAACCAATCGATCAAACACACACACACACGCACACACACACACACACACACACACACACACACACACTGTTGTACCACACCTGTCGGAAGCCGAGAGGGTGTCCCGGCTGGGGCGTTACCTCGCTGGGGGAGATAGCTGGAGAAGGAAATCCTCCGCAAGTCGTGTCGATCGGCGCCTGATCTCAGCGTGGAAGGAACACCGCCTACTCCCTATTTACTGCACTTACGAAACGAATGACCATAGTAGTTGACGCGGTCGGAAAACATACATTAACCCTACAGTTTTATCATGTGTCTCATACCTTGAAGAAAAATTCTATACTAGAATGTTTGTGTACATATCATCTACGCGAATCTAGGTAAGTCAGAACATTTTCGTTTCGCATTACATTACTTCGAGAAAGTCTTTATGAGCCGAAAAAGTTGAATTAGTTCCAAGGAGTTCATGGAGACACCGTCTCACTAAATGAGAAGAATTTCAAATCAAATTTGCAGTTGCAGAATTTTCAAATTTAACTTTTGCAACTATAAAACATTAAACAGTGATTGTGAACCCAATTCATCGAGCCTTGGATAATGCGCCATCTTTCTCTCTTATTCCCTTTCCATCAAAATCGTATCGAATTCAGTCGCTGCCTGATGGAGAAATCTAGCGCCGTCTGCTCTGATCGGTAGTTTTCCTTGGTTTCTCCTATCAACACCAGACGAATGCCGGGGTAGTATACCTAACAAATGGGCCACGGACCGCGATCTTTCCTGTCTCTTCCTTGTCCTTTCCCCACCCTTTACAGACACTTTCAATAGCATGTACTACATTACCACACATACCGGGAAACCGGTCGGGGGCCTAGAGCTTGTCTGGGCTGGGGCAGTGCCCTGCTGGTGGGAGAAACCTATTTCGGGAAAACCCCTTTCGCTAGTCGAGGGTAGGTCGACGACGGATCTAGCCATCCAGCGGGGAAAGATCACAGCCATCTCCAGATATAAAAGCATGCACTATACTTATGGGACTAATGACCTTAGTAGTTGACGCGCCTGGAATCACTAACAATCAATCAATCAATCAACATCATTGTCTGCATACCCATCACCTCCTATTATCCGGGCTGGAGCGCTGCAAGGGAGTACTAACAGCCAAAACCACCGTGTTATAACCGGCCATACGTATTCCGCAACTGTGTAGGACTAAAGTTAGGAGAAATAAAGAAGTGATAAAAATAAGCAATAAAGATAAAACTTTCGCAAAAAAACAATTCTTTGTGAAATATAGCTACGCCACGAAAAAAAGGAAAAAATGGTTGGTGTTAAATTAAAAGAACAATACCGTCTGGTTGGAAATTAGATAAATTAGGCCCACTGTGGGATTCCACGATCAGCGTCTCGCATTCGGTTTGAGCCTTAGTATGAATATCCTCTGTGTCACACTGTGACACCGCATGCGACGAACAATCCCTAATGGCCTTGATCTGCGTTTGCTCCGATAGATCATAACAGTGCGCAATGCGCAACTCCATGTTAGGAAACAAGCGATGATTTTGACATCCGATGAACTGAAGGACTTAGGCCTTGTCTCATGGACCCGTACTAGTAGCAACCTGTTACGAATACGTAATACAATAATTCGATAAATCTAATAAGTCAAACAGCTTTTTATGAATAAGTGTACTTTGATGTGCTTTGCACTATTGGAGCTAGGTATCTGAATATTTATAACACCGTTTTCATAGCAACAATATAAATGAAGTTACTTTAGCAAGAAAATCTTATCATCGCACTCAATAATGAACATTGTGTCAAAACTAAATCGAGAGAAAATGTTATAGGGCATTATATTTACAGCACTTATAAACAGTTTAGTATACGTTTTTGTAATATTTATTTTTAAGAAATAATGTTTTACTGAAAATATGTGATTTTTTTCATATTTTCTCAATGTATCTCACCCTCTCCTTGTACGTGTGAAAATGGAATATAGCTCCGCGTGTTGAGATCCATATAGAGCTGGGCAGATAAGCTTGTTAGACCGTATCCAAAAAAGAGCGATAAAACTTGTAGGCAACAATTATCAAATTCAGATGTGGAAACTCCTAGGCAAACGTCGAAAGATAGCTAGGATAATAAATCTTTTCAAAACGTACACTGGATGGAAAGCGTTAAACGATATTTGAACTTGGTTAGGGCACCCTCAATATATCGGAAAAGGGGATCGCTCATAGAAAATTAAATACAGGAATCAAAAAAACCGATATAGCTAAATACTATTTTACCAACCGGACAATAACTGACTGGAACAATCTACCTGCAGCAGTACTAGCGACTTTTTCCTCTGGTGTGAGTTGCTTCCGGAATCATGTAGAGAATTACGTGTGATGCCAATATTTGTGTGTGTTGTATGTATTCTTAGTTACTAATATAGTACACTGGTGTTTGTGAAAATTACAACACCCAGAAGGATGGTCGGAATCACTTAGAAATTTGTGGTTGTTTAGAATAGAGTACTCATAAGAAGTGATTAAATTTGCATAGAGATGAATTGTCCGCTGGCCTAAGAGCGCTCTTCTTTGTGTGACAGGTTAGGTCAGTGTTCGCCACACTCAGTCAGTGTAGAGGCGCCAAACGAGGTGGAAACGTTCAAGTAAGTGCCGGTATGCCTCATCGAAGCGAAAGGGCTTATCAGCATGTGAGTTAGAACGGTACAGAATGATAGGCCTCCGAGAAGTGGGTTTGTTTTATCATGACATTGCAGCTTGAATGGAGCGTTCTGCATTACAGTGATGCGAATGTGGAACCATTGGATAGAGGAGGGGTCGAACATAGCGATAAGTGAAAACTGAAAAATATTTTTCGTTCGTCTCACTTGGGTAATCACCAGCAGTGAGATGGGCATATCACGCATAGAGAGCTGTCCTCAAAAGGGATCGGAGGCCATGATCGGAAGTAGGATGGGATTCCTCGTGAGTGAAAAAAGCTTGTCGGCTTCAATGAAAGAAACAATAATCTTCACTGGTACCATCTTCCATTTTCACTTAGATTTTTTAACATAACCTCTGTTTCCACAGACAGACAAAACACGACCGTGCCTTCTGTGTTGTACAGGCTTTCAGGTATAAATCAACCTTGATCTAAATCGGTGCCAGAAGATCAAAACGCAAAATAATAACGTAAAAGGCAAAAATATGACAAAAATAGGCATCAAATGCTGAAGTAGGTAAAAAAAGGCAAAAAAAAATTTTCTAAAACAACTGCAGAAGAACAATTTAGTGATTCCTATTGTTAAAAGTGGTAAAAGAGTAAAAATAACAAAAGGCATTTTGTCAAACCTCCGAGCTCTAATTATTGCTATTAATCATCCTCTGGAGGCATTCCATGTCTTTCCCCGAAAAGTGGGAGCTGCGCCGAAGGCTTCCTGGAATCGCTGGTCTACCCCAATGCCGTGGCAGTTGCGCACTCGAAGCTGCTTCCGCTGCAGGGCGTGGGCGCTCGCGCCCCGCCGCACACATGGCGATCGCCTGGTCGGCGCTTGAGCGCCGCTGCGCGGAGAGGTGTGGAGCGAGCGCCGGCTGCAAAATCGGCTGGCGTGAAAGGGTGCGAGGACGAGGGCGGGGCCTGCGGGGGCGCTAATTAGAGCAGTTCAGACCTCCCCCTCTTCCCCCTCCCCCTACCGCACGCCTTCCCCTCCTCGCCCCTTCGCCTTGGTCTCGCTGCCAGGCGCCCATACGTCTACCTTGCGCTCCGCTCCGCCCTGCCCGGCTCTGCCCCGCCCCACTCCGCCACACCCCGCCCCGCCCGCCTCCGCTCCGCTCCGCCCCCCCGCTCCACTTATCCCCTCCCCGCCCCACTCCGTTCCGCCCCGCCCGCCTCCGCTCCGCCCCGCCCCGCCCCTCCCCCCACCACTCTCCTTTCCGCTCCGCTCCGCCCCGCCATACCCAGACACGCTTCTCCCCACTCGCTCCTCCCCGCCCCGCTCCTCCGCGCCCCGCCCCATCCGCCACTGCTCCGCCCCGTCACACGCCGCCCCGCCCCGCTCCGCCCTGCCCCGCTCCGCCCCTCTCTTCCCCCTCCGCCACGACCCTCCTCTCCCCGCTCCGCTCCGTCCCGCCTTCCCCGGACCCACTTCTCCCCGCTCCACTTATCCCCGCCCCGCTCCTCCGCGCCCCGCCCGGCTCCGCCCCGCCCGGCTCCGCCCCGCCCCATCCGCCACTGCTCCGCCCCGCCACTCCCCGCCCTGCCCCGCCACTCCCCGCCCCGCCCCGCCACTCCCGTCCTCGCTCATCCCCGCCCCGCTCTCCCCCCCGATCCGCTCCGGCCAGCCTCGCCCCGCTCCACCGCTCTCCGTCGCACCCCGCCCCGCTCCGCCTCGCCCCACCCCAGCGCGTCGTGCCCCGCCCTGTCCCGCCCCGCCCCGCCCCCTCTAATAATGACAACTCGGCGCTGACGGCGGCGGCGGCGGCGAGAGCGGCTCCGCTCGGCTCTCCTTTCTAATTAGACATTACGGCCAATTAAAAGAGAGCGGCGAGACGCGCCGTGATTGGCCGCGCCTCTTAGCGAGGCTAACGAAGGAGCCGTGTGGCGGCGGTGAAGCCGCGGAGAGCGGGCACGGCCACCGCCACCAGTCATATTCACTTCAAGGAATTATTCTAGTGCGCCTGTTCAATGATTACTTTAAATACGCAGCGTTTGATCACTCTTATTCTCAAGGATATTTACAAAACTCCTGTAATTAGGGATTTTCATTCTTTTCTTTTTTCTTTTGTGTCGCCACTTTGTACTGCTAATGCGTACTGATTTTGGGTTCTTTACCATTTTCTGCCCTGCGTGCTGGTGTATATCGTGACACCGATACATATCATGATACCGATATGTCACTTATCATATATTGCATAATCTGAATGAAATAGTTTTCACTGATCGGGCAGGTTCACCCATTGGAACTAAAGCGGAAACATGTGTGCACTTAACCAAGGTTGAAACATGAATGTGTGAAGTTTCGTCGAATTTTATACATTGATCCCCATTCTACATTCAAAACAATTTCTAAAGGGCTAAATTCCTACTTTTTTTTCTGAAAGGTAGATAACGCATGAGTATTCTTTCATTCGAAAATATACCATTATAATAATTGTTGAATTAAACTATACTTTTTAGTATGTAAGAACGTATTGAGTATATGTCATCTAGTACTTCAATTAACGCAGATTTGAAAAGAACAATGACAGAGCCAAACAAATGCAAAATTATGAAGCGTAGGGATATAATTATGATTTCACTATCATCCATTTTGTTTACAACGTTGTACTCACTGAAACGAGACGTATTTCAGAAGCAAACAATATTCGTTCCTGGCATAAACGTCAGGTTTTGCCTATAATCATTAAATCCATATGCCAGCGTATTGTATATACCAACACAAAATTATTATTTCGCATCACGCGTGATTTCATTTGCTGCGACAGCGAAAACAAGAAACGTGATACGCTCCGCGCTTTGTTTCATTGTTAATTAAATATGCTCCGCAGCGTAACAATATCGTCCGGCCCCGGGCGAAGGGCAGGTAATTTTGATTGATGGGATGAAATATGGATGTCGAATACGTAATGGATGCGTTTGTAAGGTGAGTCCGCCAAAACGATATTCATTATTTATTAACTTTAATTATTAATGTAAACATTTCCATTAGAGCAGGCCTGGAGAGCTTCGAACCGAGCTCGTTTCAAACCGCTGTTTTGAATAACACTTTCTGATGGAGCAATTAGCCTGGGTAGTTGAACTATGCTACCAGAAATGTTGCTATGATTACTGTGTCCCATTCGCTCACCTTTAGTCCGAATATCAAATGAAGTGAGGCTTCATGAAACCAAAGTGAAATAATTACAAATGTAGAAACCGTTGCTTCGACGATTATAACACTGTAGCATTCTTCAGAGCGTAAGACTATGGATGTGAAAACACCATGTTTCAGAATATTTTTTTACGATATAAATTCAACTTCCAAATTGTATTTTAAATTTCTATATATTTTGTATTTCTTTACTCAAGTTGTCATTTATTTATAACTGTACAAGTTTCTTAGCGAATAATGTCATAAAGTTAAGGATACAGCAAGACAAAATGGTTGGTAGAAATAAACATCGTTTGAGGGTTTGTCCAACAAGGCTTTGTTTTAAATGAGGTTATTTGCAAAGTGAGATATCCGTAGTGCGAGGATAACGAGGGATTTAACTCCCCATAGTAGACTGAAGGGAACATTAAGTAATACCGTTTACTAATCAGGAGCACAACATATGAAAATATGGAAGAAGAAAAAACAGATTTTTTTCGGAAAATAAAAACGTTGTAGGGTTGCAAGGAATTAGAAGAAATAACAAAAAATATCACAACGTACTTAAAACTAGGTTTAATGTTCAAATAACAATAATAATAATAATAATAATAATAATAATAATAATAATAATTGTAGTGGAATTTATACATTTATTGTATAAAAAATTGAAGAGATTAATATTTTTATTGAGGAATGATCTTATATATCCATTTAAACATTCTAAGCTTTAAAATATTTTAATTTTTTCCATTACGTTTCGTGAAACTTTGCTGACCTATTCAAAGCTTTTTTCACAGATAAATAAATTTTCATACATTCAAATGTAAATGTATCACAAGAGATGAAGCCCACTCTCACGTATTGAAAATAACCGGTACTCCTATGCTTGCAATACAAGATAAAATGAAACAAGAAACCGGAAAATCAAATAAATTGAAAACATTGAATACAAGACAAAATTGTTGTATAATGAGATGAAAACTATGTTTTTCACATCTCACACACTAGTGCCTGTATGAATCATTAAGAAAACGTTGAATAGTTTCTAATTATTTCACAAGACTTATTTTTCTTACTTTACATCATATAACGGTAGAGTTCTGTATTTAAATCGAGTAGAGGAGAAGGTCCAAATATGAGCTAGCTTTTGATTTTGAATGTAGTTGGCACATTTTTGGACAAATGGGGGAATTTAAACTTTGAGCCGCACCTTTGAGTCATATCCTTCAATTCTGGAAAGTTTCAGAGTTAAAAAAAATACAGTTTCATAAAAAACATGCTTTATTAAAAAAATATTCAAAATGTCACATTTTGAAAATGACCTTCGATTTAATTCAGTTTCAGTGATGCTTTATTTTCGGTGGCGAGGGTCAGGCTTGCTCCTCCTCCTGACCTCAAAAATTTCACTGTTCCTTTCGTTGTCTAGCAGCGAAAAAACGTACCACTCGTGCAACGAAACAGGTGATTTGTATGTAGTTCAGAGGCTCTCTAGGCTTGAGTGCGCAGTAAATGTAGAACATGGGACAGCCTGTTTTACTTCTCCGAAAGATGGCCTACGATTGTTTTCGCCATATATTTCAATTCCAAATAATTTAATACGAAGAAACAAAGCATTTATTCCATAAAGTTGATAAAGGAGAACATCAGAAATTATAAAATGTTTTCAACATTCGTTTATGCTTTATGAAATGTTGTCACATAGCTACAGTAGTCACATAGGGAACTCAACACATTATACTTTACGAGAATTAAATACAGTAAAACTGGCCCTTTTTGCTAAGTCAATGACAAAAGCAATTCTTAAAGTTTGTAATATATTCGTGTACCGTCACACAACATTTTAAACTATTAATTCTTGAAAAGCCAGCCGGCAAATTTTACAACGGCATTTTGCTAATTTTACAATCATGGGAGTTGTTTGGACTACTTCCGCTGCGCCTGGAAGTATGGTATTACCTTCTATGTTAACAAACGTTTTTTATTTCTTGCAGACATTATTCCATTTCCGTAATTGTAATGTTATCTTTCGCTAGGTCGAAAGTAGGAGTAAACAAATGATCGAAAATTTATATTAGTTTTGATTCGAAACTTTATGTACCTTGCGTGTTTTTTTGAATGTTTTTGAATGTTCCGATCGATTATATAATTTGTTACTCCACATTTCTAGAACTTGATTATTTTCATTCGGCATCTGCACAGAATTCAACATTTCCCTAGGGACGTTATCCTTATCATCTTGATCGGTGAACGTACCTTACGTAGACTCGTCGCTATATAAACGAGGGCTCGGCATTCAGAGTATTTCTGCCGATAATTCGCCGTTTTCCGGCTCACCATTACAAAACATTCTCTTCTTACAAGTCCCTTCGTAAGAAAGGAAAAAGAAACCAAGTTATTGGGTTTGTTTGTTATAAAACATTTATTGGAGACTCTATTAGAATGAGAAAAAAATTCTTGGCTTCAAATTATGTTTATATCATTCCCTAAGCGAAGTGAAGATGGGTATGAATGAACCTTCATTCAAAGATTAAGTATATTCTAAGTGCCGGTCGCTGCCAAATGGCAACAACACATTTCTCATGCATGTATCTCCTAAGATTTTACACAAATCCATACATTGTGATATTCTCTTCTGTAAACAAACATCTTTCTACAAAACGGAATATACATTTACTTCATAAATTCACCATCACTGAAAAATTCAACAAAAACTGAGACCCTACAGTACCGTAAATAACATTTGCACGCGCACCAAAAGCAAAACCAAATGCAGAAATCCACCGAACGAATGTACAGTCTCTCACTTTGATATTCGTAACAATGATGTTTCGTAATTGATCTGAAATTGTTTACCGACAACAAAGCATTAAAACGCAAAAGGTAAGTACACACAGTTGAAACACTCCGAATATAATATTGTATCATGTTGAATGATTACAGCCCGAAAGAATCTTTCTTCACAAGTTTAGTCAAAATATTCATAAAGCCTGCCACTTTAAAATTCGGTCACCTAATGAAATAATTTGTTGTTACGTTTTGTATCTGTACCGAAAGAGTTCAGAGGCACTGAGACTACATATCGGATCACTTCCTCTTGTGCGGTGAACGTACTACTGTGGGTCCCAAAGGATGGAAAACTTCATTTGACCAGTGATAACTTGTGGTGTTCAGTCTTAAAAAAGGCTCTACTACAAGAGAAATTGGCGAAATGCGCAATCTGCCATAAAGCACAATCCACGACATTGTAAAACGCATTCAATGGTATAACGTTCAGCATATTGGGTTGTGGTACCCAAGATTGCGGGTTCAAACCCGATCGTAGCAATGGATTTTTTAGGGCAAAAAATCCTTCGTACGCCTTCCTTCGGAGGAGAAGAAAAGCCGGCTGTCCCACACAGAAGATTTATTTCATGTAAAAGATCTTCAAACCTAAAAGAAGCCTCGGAGCTGAATTCTAATCGCCTGTTTCGTCACCCGAGATAATACTTTCTTCTCCGCTAGTTGGTGAAAGGAGTGTAGCGAAATTTTTAGTGTCAGGCGGAAGAGCGGACCTGATGGTCCGAGTCTCGCCACGAATTAAAAGGCATTCACTTAAACTTAAACTTAAAGCGATACGAACGAGAGGAGAAAATACAAAGCCTGTCGCAAAAGGGTCGTCCACAGTGTCTTACTAAAGAAGATAGAAATACATACTTGAGGAAAGTGAGGAAGAATCCTCAATTTAGTTCACCAAAAATTGCTGAGTTGTTAGAAAAATGTGAAAAGAAAGTGCACCCCCAAAACTGTGAGCAAAGTGCTAGCAAACGTAGGGTTTAACGGAAAAGTTGCAAGGAAAAGGCCATTTATAAGCTAGATTAACAGAATGAAAAAAACTGGAAAGGCAAAGCAGTATGTGTAGAAAGGATTTGAGAGGTAATCGGATTTTATTTTTGCTGACGGGGGCAAATTTACATTGTGGCAATCACATGGCAGATCGTTGGCCTTGCACCACGCCCTCGAACACTAGTAAACAAACAAACAAACAAAATATACAGCTGAGTTAAGTATGGTGTATCGGTGTGAGGGTGCATACTTCGACTGGAGTTGGAGAATTGTCGTTTTTAGAAGAAGTGATAACGAAGAAATGTTATTTCCGCATTCTCAAGTAATGTTTGCACCAAAGTACGGACACACTCGAATTCAGGATACCCCTTAAATTTTATGAGGACAGTGATCCAAGACATAAAGCCTACGTCAGTGTTGTCAAGGTCGCCGATACGAGCAGGAGTCCGTGGCACGAGTACGGTGGCATGGTACGGTGCCGCGAGGCCTGCCGCTGCCACCAGCAGAAGACATTGACAGTACTGTTCTATAGCTTCCAAACCAAGCATCACCCTCCTAGCAGCCCCTATCTCCCCTTCTTCACATCACCCAAATCTCGCGCACATCTTCCCCCTCCTCCCCCCCGAGGCAGCAGCGTCTCAGCAGCCTCCAGCAGAAGACCTTGACAGCACTGTTCTATAGCTTCCAAACCAAGCATCACCCTCCTAGGAGCCCCTATCTCCCCTTCTTCACATCACCCAAATCTCGCGCACATCTTCCCCCTCCTCCCCCCGAGGCAGCAGCGTCTCAGCAGCCTCCAGCAGAAGACCTTGACAGCACTGTTCTATAGCTTCCAAACCAAGCATCACCCTCCTAGCAGCCCCTATCTCCCCTTCTTCACATCACCCAAATCTCGCGCACATCTTCCCCCTCCTCCCCCCCGAGGCAGCAGCGTCTCAGCAGCCTCCAGCAGAAGACCTTGACAGCACTGTTCTATAGCTTCCAAACCAAGCATCACCCTCCTAGCAGCCCCTATCTCCCCTTCTTCACATCACCCAAATCTCGCGCACATCTTCCCCCTCCTCCCCACCCGAGGCAGCAGCGTCTCAGCAGCCTCCAGCAGAAGACCTCGACAGCACTGTTCTATAGCTTCCTAACCAAGCATCACCCTCCTAGCAGCCCCTATCTCCCCTTCTTCACATCACCCAAATCTCGCGCACATCTTCCCCCTTCCCCACCCCGAAGCAGCAGCGTCTCGGGTCGTGCCCCATTTTCGGCCAGCGCAGCACCATCTGCCGTCTCCCGTCGCAGCGCCGATAAATCCGCCTCCCCGATGGTTATCAGGCGCCCTGCGCTTATCGCGGGCCGCTTTACGGTGCAGCCCGCGCCGCCGCTATCGCGCGCCGTAAACTCGGACAATGGGACGCCCTCCCTCAAAAAACGCCGCCGCCGCCGACTGTTGCGCGCGCTGCCGCCTTAAACTCGTTGCGCGCTGACTGATCGACCTCGCCCAGGCTCTCACCGGGAGAGATGGCTCAGTGCAGCAACTGACGTCACTGGAGTCCCTTTGACTGGGAGGTTCTTGGTTCTACTTCCGACGGTGGCAGGATTTTCGAACCCAGCCTGTCAGCTAGGTCGCTGTCTGGAGGAGAATTCTAGCTGCTCTGATCGGTAGTTTTCCGTGGTTTCTCCGATCAACACCAAGCGAATGCCGGAGCAGTACCCTAACAAACGGGCCACGGGCCGCGCGCGATCTCTCCTTCATATTCCTTGTTCTATCCTCACCTCTTACACACACACACACACACACACACACACACACTTACACTAACATGCACTATACTACCAAACATGCCTGAAGACCAGTTAGGCGCTTAGAGCTTGTCCGGCTGGGCGGTGCCCCGCTGATGGGAGATACCTGGTTGAGGGGAGACCCCGCTAGTCGACGGTAGGTCGGTGCCGGATCTCACCATCCTGCGGGGAAAAGATCACCACCACCTCCCGATGAAAACACACGCTTTACACTTACGGGAATAATGACATCTAGTTGACGCGTCCGGAAACACGAACAGTCAATCAATCCATCGCCCAGGCTCAGTGGTGGATCCAGGGGGGCACGGATGGTATGGGGCCATGCCCCCTCAAAAGACCTAGAGTTTTTGTTTGCTACCTTTCATTATTTAGCAAAATTGATTTAAATGTTTATTGATATTAGAATTGTGTCATCATAGGCGTGTGAAGGCCACCTTGGCATCACTGACCTCAACACTGATTTATGAATTCAGGTGACAACAAAATTTCAGGTGCCAATGAACTCATGATCAAAGATCTTGCAGTCGGAACTGGTTATATTTTTCGAGTAATCCTGCTAAATATACAAATTCATCAGGAAGGTTACGTCAGCAAGTAAACGAATGGAAATCATCTGTCTGGATATAAGATAGATATTACAATTAGGTGTTATCCATAAATTGCCGTAACGCTAAAGGGGGAGGGAGGGGTGTCTGAGGCAGCGTTACGTTGCGTTACATAGAGATACGGAAGTGCCTTACAAGGGGGAGGGGGTATTGGAAATATTCGAAATTTGCATTACGTAATTTATAGACGAGCCCTTATAAAAAAATGTACAAATTAAAATTTTAAACATTTAATACAGGATTGTAATTCCTACGCTTTTGCTTTCATTTTTTGTATTAAAGTTTCATTGAAACGAAGAAAAATTAAGAAGGAAATAACAATCGATTTTGAATAGAAAATAGGAAGATTTGGCCACCTCGAACGTTAACCCCCTATCGATCTTCTGCGCATGCGCAGATGCACTACAGTGACGCGAAACTTGAACTGCGCATGAGCAAAAGGTCGATAGTACTTACCGCTCGAGGTGGCAGAAAACTCCCTAATATCCGCCCGCCCGCTCACGGTCAGCCCACTGAACCGAGGGCAGTGCGTCGAGGGCGCGACGTCACCGCGTCAGTTTATGACTAACGACGGCCGCGCCGCGCCAGGACACCGACCTCGCCGCCTCCTAGGTGCAGGGCCTCGCCTCGCGCGCAGCGGAAATGAGGCAATCCGTATTTCCGGCTGGAAATCAGAACGACTGTAGATTGCGCCCGCGTCGAGTCCGCGATTTGATTAGTTCGCAACGCCGCCAAGAGCGGCGCGCCGGGCCACGCCCCGACTCGCTTCGCCTCGCCTCGCCACGTCGTCGTCACCGCCGCCGCGTTCGCCTCCGCCTCCGCCGCCGCCTCCACCGCCGCCTCCGCCTCCGCCTTCGCCGCCGCCTCCACCGCCGCCTCCGCCTCTGCCTTCGCCGCCGCCTCTGCCGCCGCCGCCGCCGCCGCCACCGCCGCCTCCACCACCGCCGCCGCCGCCGTCGCCGCCGCTGCCTCCGCCGCCGCCTCCGCCGCCGCCTCTGCCGCCTCCGCCGCCGCCTCCGCCGCCTCCTCCGCCGCCGCCACCGCCGCCTCCGCCGCCGCCGCCGCCATCACCACCACCATCACCGCCGCCACAGCCGCAGCCGGGTTATCGCATTGTCGAGGGGAATTGTAATATTGATAGCGTCGGAATTAATGAAGCGGGATTAGCAGGCGGAGGTGGTGGGCTGCGCGGCGGTGAAGCGGAGCCGCGAAGAGTAATTTTATCTGGTGATTAAATGTAGCGACATAACGCGGTTACGCAGATGGAGCGGCGAGGCGCGCGGGCGGCGACAGGAGGAGACTTCGCCAAAGCGTGCCCAGAGACGATGTTGACTCTTGCGGGGAATGTTTGCTGGGAGGAATATTGTGTGCCTGGGGGACGTGTATGGAAATGGATATGAATGTATGCATCGTATTTTCGACAGACATTACAATGTTAATAACATGTAGTTTATCACTTCACATTTTAACGCATTATTTATTTGTATTTTGTTAGATACAGGCTGTCCGGGGTGGAAACGTCGAAACTTCGAAAATAACCTCTTAAGACAATTTTAAGCACATTTTGTCTAATAAACTACGTGGATATTCCGAACGGCTGAGCCGCTATAGGCACTCAAATAGTGGTTTCAAAACATGCTTCTTAGGCAAAGATTTGTATTGCATAAGCATAGAAACACTCCAGAAATATGTAAATTGTTTATTATTAACAAAAGAAATTAATATCTTTGACCACAAAGAGTAATTAACCCAGAAATAAAAATGCACCAAATTTACACAATTTGACTGCTTTTTTATTTCTTGGTTAATTTTCCTTTCTGAACAAATATATTCATTTATTTTGTAAATAATATACAGTTTAAACACTTCTGGAGTGTTTCTATGCTTATACAATGCACATTCTTTGCCTAGAAAGCATATTTTGAAACCAACTTTGAGTGCTTATTGCAGTGCATCTATTGGGAATATCCAGTAGTTTATTCGACAAAATATGCTTAAAATTGTCTTAAGAGATTATTTTCGAAGTTTCGACCTTTCCTCCCCGGACACCTTGTAGTTAATTATATTATAATATCTACCTGTGGTAAAATACTTTTAAACATATTTCCAGGTGGATTGAGTAGGTTGTGTGTTAAATCACAATGAGGTATTTGGATTATTGTACACTGTAAATATTTCAAAAATTCTTTATTCCACTTTTGGTTTTTGTACCAAATTACTTACTATGAAAGAGCGCTACATTTTTTTAAAGCGTTTTACATGTGCTAGTCGCGTATTAAGCATTCTATTCAGTCATGATTATAAATGAAGAAAGCTAATTGTATATTGTCTTGCAAATTATGCTTTCAAATCTGGCGATAGTGGAGTTTCGAAATTTTGCTCAGAGTTAACTCTAAAAAAGATACAGGTGTAGCTTAGCGAAACGGCCATTTTTCTCAGAAAATTTGCTGCTATTGATTCAGTAGGTGATAAATCTGACAAAAGCTTTCAATACCGATGATGAAAAACTATTCTCTACAAATGAGAACTATGGTCTACTTTCATTGTCTTGAAATCTATTATTATAAGCTCAACAAAATATTTCTGAAAGCTTTAGTCAATAGAAACCGGAAGTCCGAAACTACGACGAGGAAGATTCGTTGCTCCCCTTTTTTAATGCGATTATTCACTATATAAAAATAGTTTCAAACCTCATTTAATTCTGTTTGCCATTCTCAGCCTCTAAGAGACAGCTTAATGATTCATCCCATGCATATTGTTTGTATTCATCCACGGCTCACAGATTGTGAAACGGTACCCTCTGGAGAAGGGAAATGCTTTATCTATTTCTTACTACGCATCCACAGTCTTGTAGTTTATTCTGGAGACGTTCTTGCATCTCGCTGCAGGATTATAACCCCTTAATCCTACCCATTGCAATTCAAATTCCTCATTACGGCGCCCTTTCCCTGCTGAGTATGATAACTAATTAAGGAGCCTAAGGAACATCCTTTGTGCATGGATGATATGCAAAGCTCGTTTCATTTTAGTATTCTTCTTCCACAGGGATTGAAATTTGACGTGATGGAAATGCGGCATGCCATGCAGTACACATTGTAATGAAATATTTAGATTCACAAAGTGAATTCGTAGGAGTAATTTTAATTAACTGTACTCTACTATGATAATATAATATAACGCAAATCTAAAAATACTAACGATTTCGTGCGGAAAAATTTAATAATTTGATGATGTTCCCTCTCTTTAAATTGGAACTCTTACTTTCTTCAATTAAATGTTCCAGATTATTAACTTTTAAGGGTATTTTGGTGCTAAAGTTCTCAAATTTTAAACTGGTAGTATGTGGTGTTTCCAAGCTTCTTATCTCATTGAATATCTCAATTTCAACCAATTTCATTTGGACAGTGGTTTTACATTTTTTGTTACCTCATGTTCACAATATATTTTTTTATTTCTTCATGGAAGTGAAAGAAGAAATTCTCTCTCTCTCTCTCTTATTACAAATTTGCTATTTTATGGCAAATGACAAATGTATAATGGAAACGCATACAAGGCTTTGATCTCTCACCAGATTATTTTGGTAATACGATTAAATGTAATTTTGATAAGACATACGAGTATGTGCCGAACATTAAACCCGCATCTAAGGAGAGTTTAGTCGCCAGCGGAAGAGAATGACCTGGGAGATTCCAGTAAGAGGTCCTGGGAATTACAATCTTCAATCTCAACGTTATATTTTTCAGATATCTTAAAGAATTAAATTTATAAAATAATTTTCAATGCTGTAACCCTAAATTATGTGTTGTGAATGTGACGCGACCACTAAAAACGAAACACGACGAAATATGTAAAAAATAAAGTTATATTGAAGCACAATTTGGAGTCTGGAGGTGTCCTTAGGATGTTATTCTTTCAAAAATCCCTTTCTGTGGCAAGTTTGTGGTGTAGCGGGATGTTGAGTATTGTAGCACTGATGCACTATACTAAAATCAAAACCAATTGTGCTTTGATTTGTGTCGAGAACTATGCAAAATTACAGCTTGATGGGGAATATATATTGACAAATTGATCAAAGATAAAAAGTGGGAGATAGTTCGTCTTACAAAAATGGGGAGATATTGGCAGAACGTTCAATTGGTAGGAGTCAGTTCAGAGGTGAATAGAGAGTCAGTAGAAATGTAATACTGCTATGGTATAATGACGACGCTGAGATTCGTTACTGTGAAATGGTTCAAATTAGGACTAAAATATTTGTGATATTGAAAATCAAATTATTCTCAAAACGAGTTTCAAAAGAAGAGTGCTGTAGCATTACCTAACTATTGATGTTAACGGTTGTTCAAAGAAGCTACATGTAGTTGAAGTTGCCTTCGTACTATAAATATAACACTTCATCTGTAGATTGTGATCTCTAAATCACGCTCTAATATATGCGAGTGTGCATTGTCGATCTTCTGTCTCAACCAGGGGGAAAACTAGCCGAAATATCTCCTCGGGCACTTCTCACTCCAATCTTCCCTTGACAGCTCTCCTCAGATATTCATATGATGGATGAGAGCATAGCTTATACTGAAAAGAAATGTTACTCAAAAGAGCTTTGGGAGCGACCCTAATCTGTTAACCTAAATTGAAACGACATGACTTTATGTTTGAAATACAGTACACTGAATTCATTCACAAATAATTTCAAGGCAAAAATACGTAAGAACAGTGATAATACAAGATGACCGTGAATGCCATGTTTCAATCAATCAATGATGCCCTATTTTCCGTGGCGAGACCCAGGCCACGAGGCCTGCTCTGCCGCCTGACCGCTGCGCTCCTTTCACCTCCTGACGGAGAAAAGAGGCATCACTCGGGCGACGAAACACGCGATTTGATTGCTCAGAGGTTTCATTTTGGCTTAAAATTCTTTTACATTCCGTAAATGTACATGAGACAGCCGGTTTTACTTCCCCTCCGAAGGAAGGCATACGAAGGATTTTTTCGCCCTAAAAAAATCCACGGCTTCGATCGGGCGTGAACCGGCATACGTAGGTATAACAGTCGTATACTAACCGCTACACCACCGAAACAGCAAGTTTGTGGATGTTTTAATGGGAGACAACCATTGCCATGTATTTTACCTCTCATTGGCAGAACGTGTGATTTGCTACGTACTCACTATTCTGTGGTCACGGCGTAAAAGTTCTTTTGTCAAAAATCTTAGTATGGAGAAAACAAGCGTTAAATATTATTGAGCCAACGCGTTTTCCTACGCTCAGTGCTATATCCCAACGCTTTTTTGTCGTTAAGGAGGCAACATTTAAATTCGGCTGATTTACTAAACTAAACTATAGATACTTGACTTGTAGTTTCAGTACTTAACTCAATTTTGCCAAAAAATTGACTTTTACCCCGTGACCACAGTATTATATCACAATATGCCCCTCCCGTGGGCAAACCGGAGGAAGAACTCTCCGAAAAGATTTCCGCAGGCAAGCCCCCCCCCATACTCGGACCTTTCCCCGGGGAGCCGGCGGCGGGCAGGCGGGGCGGGGCGGGGCGGGGCGGGGCGTGGCGGGGCATCGCCCAGGTAACGCCCCCGCGCCGGCGTCGGCGTCGGTGGCGCCCCGTTGCGCGGCAGCAAGCGCTCCACTTTAACTAACGCCCCCTAAACTGGCCCGTATTAACAAAAACACGTGTCAGCCCATTTGTGCGTGCTAATCCCGGGCCCCGAGGGGGAGGGGCGGGGGCTGGGGCGCGCTGCGGCGACGGCGGAACCGGAGGCTTGCGCAGGTAATTGCTCTCCGCGCCCCCGCCCCCCCGGGCGCCGACCGCCCCTGCCTCGCCCCTCGCCCCTCGCCCCTCGCCACGGCCACGCCCCTGCCTCGCGCCTGCCTCGCGCCTGCCTCGCGCCTGCCTCGCCCCTCGCCCCTGCCTCGCCCCTCGCCACTCGCCACGGCCGCGCCCCTGCCTCGCCCCTCGCCCCTCGCCCCTGCCTCGCCCCTCGCGCCTGCCTCGCCCCCTCGCCCCTCGCCCCTGCCTCGCCCCTCGCCCCTGCCACGCCACTGCCTCGCGCCTGCCTCGCCCCTCGCCCCTGCCTTGCCCCTGCCTCGCCCCTGCCACGCGCCTGCCTCGCCCTTGCCTCGCGCCTGCCTCGCCCCTGCCACGCCCGGCCCTCGGCGGCGAGCACTCTTGCTCTGCCCCAACACGGAATAGGCGTTTGTGCGCCCTCAGTTATGTTTCAGTTAATACTCAGTTTCAGTTTATAGCCGAGGTTGTTGTGCATTTTTATTTGAAATTCTCCAGTGAAAGTCACATGGAAATATTTCGTATACCATTAAACATTTCTTAGTACCAGCAATTTATTACAGAATTAAATTTAATTCATTTTAATAAGTGTTATGGGTGATGTTTGCTTCGTGTGGCGTGACGTGAATTACCTACACAATACAGTGTATTGTGAAGGTATTTTTATTTTATTGATTTCGTCTCAGAGGTTTAAGTAAAATGTATCAGCTTCCCTTTCATCACGACCTTTTACCATTTGCCCCATACCAGAGACGTCGTGGAGTGTCGAGCTCCTAGCTTGAACCTGCCACCTTCGGGCTTCCGACTCTCGCCCCCCCCCCAAGCACTTGGCATCCCCTGACAAATAATCTCTCTCTCTCTCACATATATATATATATATATATATATATATATATATATATAAAGAAAATATATTATCTTTAATTTGAATATGCCGCGCTTCCAAAGCTTAGCGTTTCGTTTTTGACAGACGAAGTACGATAATAGATAGACAAAGGAATACGGAGAGAAAGTCTATTATATTGTATCGTATTGTATTTAAAATAAGTAAATAGAGAAGCTAGAGCAGCGGTAGTAATAAGGATAAATTCTCGTTTCTCTGTTTACAGTGAAACATTTTGCCTTGATACTACACTAATATCTTTATATATATATATATATATATATATATATATATATATATATATATATATATATATATATATATTAAGAAGGTTTATGTTCTGTTAATTTAGTTTTAACTCCACTACATGGCGCTGTAGAATAAAACTGAATATTCACGGCAACCCGCAACACACTCGGCAGCATTTTGAATCTATATCGTCAAATAACTCCTAAACGAGGTGCTTTAAGGCCGTAAAAACTGAAATTTTGAGGCCGAAATCCGAAGGACTCAAAGAAACTTTTCTCAAAGAAACGTTTCTCGTAATCTACAGAATGAGCTCTTCTCAAATATTCTGTTACATTTTTGTTGGTCCTGCGCTTCCCGATGTTACCTCACCTGCTCAGAATCTGTAAGTAAATATGAATGAGAGGGACAGAGAGCGGCAAAGAGACACGCAGAGACAGACAGGGACAGGATGAGGGAAGGAGGGAGATACAGTGACAAAGGGCTTAGAAGGGGAAAATTTTTTATTTTATATTTTCGCCTTTTGTGAAAGAATAGGAGCTGCAGGACAGATGCATCGTGCCATGTGTAAATCCCATAAATCAGATGAATGGTTGTGCGGACACTGCAAAGTTTTCGTTTGGTTTTCGAACTCTGCAAGTCTTTGACTTGCGGGGTATGTTAGAATGTGTATGTGTGTATGTATGTATGTATGTATATATGTCTTGTGATGTGTCACCGTGCTTCGCATGCTCAGCTCGTGCAACAAAATCATCTGAGTTCGTTTCCCTCTTCAATATCTTAGCCCCCTGTAGCACGCCTAGTCAAAATGAGGGCTGCCCGGGCCGCTCTCCTTGACTTCTGTTCGCACACACTTGTAACTATTTATTCCGTTTACCTTTACTTTTATTTTTAAATTACTCGTTCACAAGCTGGGATCTGGAATTTCATCTAGGCAACTACTTATTACAAATAATACACCTTATTAAATTTAACTAGGGTCATTTGCTACTTTGAAATTATAATTTAGATACAATAATTTTGCCGAAAATTCTCTTAAAGCTAAACATTTTACTTTGGAATAATCATTACAAATTAAACAACTGTTCTTATTTTCTTCTTATCTAACACATAAAGAAATAATAGTTTTGGTGCACATACCATGGTCCTTTTTTCGTCTTACTAGGTAACAGCCAGGGAGCCGACCGCCGACCACCGCTCGCAGCCTGGAGAGACTGGCCCAACCGAAAACATCGGCTGGCGCCACCGCGTCGTATGTTCCTCAGCTGGTCTGCCCCCGCGAAGCTAGGTGTCGAGATGCTTAAACTCCGTCTCGCCGCCAGTACACGCTCCACACAGAGCTGGCGCCACCGCGTCGTATGTTCCTCAGCTGGTCTGCCCCCGCGAAGCTAGGTGTCGAGATGCTTAAACTCCGTCTCGCCGCCAGTACAACGCTCCACACAGACGTCATTGTTACTCAATGTTCGTTTTCCGCGAGAGGCGCGATTGGATTAATTCACGGTCTAATTATCACGACTTGCGTGGGAGGCATGAGTTGTACGGACTTAACCTTATGTCTCTCTTTGAAAACTGCCCTCGCCATCGCTCTTAATCCTTGAATGCTGCCGCGATCGCTCTTGCTGATCGAATGCCCCCGCCTTGGCTCCTCACATCTCCTGCTGCCGAAAATCCGTTCCAAATCTCAATTTTGGCTCCACCCCTTTTTCTCCACCGCCAATCGCCGCCACTGCTACTGTTTTCAAATAGTAAGTCCAATTTACATTGGGCCGCTAACATCTTTTTCCAGAAATTTCGTGCAACGTTCGCCCTCGTTCGCCGCTTCTGGGGAGAACACGTGCGCGTGTCTAAATAGCTCCTTTATTTGTTAAACGCTAAGACATTTTTATCACAAATTATATGATCTCGCACGCCGAGCGCTTGCCTGGTCACGGTTGATTTTCGCGAGAAGGGTACTTTCTAAAGAGCATAGAAAAAATCGGGGGATACCCTTCTGAGTGCCCTCACGTCGTAAATCTGTCTAGTTAAACCGCTGTCCCCCGCTCGCAACTGTCAGAAAAAGGTTCTTCTTTTCAGAACACATTACTCAGTCCCCCTCTGCCGGCCTCTCGTGACCTACATATCTCGCCCTTTCTATCACATTCTCATTCTGCGTCTGCGCTTTTATAATGTGATACATCACAGTATGTATATAAGTAGTATGTGTACAGTGTATATGAATGGGATATTACTGACATTTTGGTTAAAAAGGATGCTCAATACGTAAATATTCCTATGTACTATCTTAGAAACACAATTTGAAGCAACTCATTATGCCATATGAATCATATTTGATGTGCATGCACATTGTCATTTCACATGATTATGTAATAAATGCGTCAAATTACAATCTGAACCAGCAAAGTGTAATTATTTACATGTTTAGGTTAAATAATCCCGATTAAGTTTTCAAATCTCATAAACTTTTAAATAAGTCCAGCGACTATTCTACCATAGATACAAGTAAATTACATGTCTCCATGGTATTCTCAGTAAATATTCATACATCAGAAATAAAAAAAACAGAAAAGTTCCCTAAATTCTTAATTATTCAGATTTTCTTGTTTCCCGCAACTTTACAATTCCTGACTTGCGAGGTTTTAAAAGTAACCGATTCAGTTATGTTTACATATATATATATATATATATATATATATATATATATATATATATATATAACGTGGAATTTCATCTTATAACTGCTATGTAGATTTATTTGAAAATTTGCAGTCAGAGCTATACAACAAACTCGTTTTGTTTTTTTTACAAGAATTTTCACACTGAATAACATTTAGTTAATTTAATGTTATGGTTTTTATTGTGTAAGCGTTTTTAGTAAATGTACTTTGTGTTGCAGTTCATTAAATTATGTACTTTTGTGATTCGAGTAAAAAATTATCAGCCTGTGGTTTGTTTTTCATGATGAATGAACTCTCATTAATACACTGAATTCTCAGACTCCTGGCTATTTACGAGAATTAAATATCTTGACCAAAGCCTCTTTATTCTTTCAAGTGTGAATCGGTACTGGCACCTACATTTGCGTTTGTTTTATATGGAAAAATGTACGTGTAATTACATCATGTACGTAAAACAATCACCTGTTCTTTAAATGCGTTAACTTTACCATCGCCGATCATTGGCAGCATAACAAATTACAGTTGTTTAATGAATGCGGATCTGTCACTCACCATTATTACTATTCTGTGGTCACAGGGTAAAAGTTCAAAGTCAAAAATCTTAGTTTGGAGAAAACAAGGGTTAGATTCTTGAGCCAACGCTTTTTCCTATGCTCAACGCTATTTCCCAACGCTTGTTTTTCCCGTTAAGGAGGCAGCATTTGAATTCGGGTCGTTTTACTAAAATAAAATATAGATACTTAACTTGTAGTTTCAGTACTTAATCCAATTTCGCCAAAAATTGACTTAAGAACTTTTACCCCGTGACCACAGCATTGCCTCCACCCGTTACACCGCTAACATTTTTATTGCCTTCATTCTTGCCTTATGCTGCATCTGCCATCTTGAACGTTCCTTTCGTCGGCACTGTCAGCGGCTAAGCCGTTTATCACAACCGCTGCTGCCATCATCAGTCTTCCAGCGGAAGCCGTCGCTGGGACAAGCTGCCTGCCACGCCACCGTTTTCTATGCCTCAAATATTTAATAAAGGCGTCGAGTCGAGCAACTGCGTCGTGACTTGAGGGTGTTTTCTTTCGTTCCGTTTCTTCACTTTCTTGCCGCGGTTTAATCATCTTTTCGGCCACATCTCTTTCGGGAAAGAAGTTCAGCCTCTTTTACGACACAATTCTCGGGGGTTCTTATGCGTGCTTGGTGTTGCTAAATGTTTAATCTAAAGAAGATCCAATTGCATATAGACGTCACTTATTGAACTGAAGTGTCTGCGTTTTATAAAAGAGGAAAATATTTATCGCTAATTAAATGCAGTGAAGTAAGTATGAATATATGTTTACAGAAAATTCTGTATAAAATTAAAATGTGTATTCCATTTGCGTGGTTCACGGATTTGGTCCAAAACAATAAGATATGTCAGATTGCCGACGTTTCAGAGTTTTTATTAATCCATCCTTAGAGCTTCCTGTGCGTGGGAAGTTAAATAAATATCACGAAGATTCCCATACTGAGAAACGGTCAAACAAGCTAGCATGACCATTCATAGTGACTACATGTTCATCAATGAACGTAACGCACAGTAAGTCTTGAGGATGTAGTAATAAAAACTCCGAAAAAAACGTCGACAATCTCTCACATATCTTATTATTTTGGACCAAAACCCGTGAACCACGCAAATGGAATCGTCTACAGATGGTCATGAAATGGTCATCAAAATGTGTATTATTAAAAAAAACTGTATTCATTGCACTGGTATATTCGGAGTACATAAAGTCTGGTGCCATGCGTATGATATTTCAAAAAATACGCTTTCATATTAATAAAAGTATCAAATATTATTAGACTAGAAACGCGTTTAAACGCGTTGCATTAAAAATGCAATTATTATTAATCTATGCAATACAGGATTGATATGTTAGTAACTAGAGAAACATGTTCAAGTTTACCAAGGGAACCAGTTTCAATTTTTCGTTAACGATCTTCCTTGGACAATTAGGGAGTTCATTAAAATTATTTGTTTATCTATGGGGCGGTTTTTTTTAACTTTGCCCCTCAAGGTCCGTCTTCACAATGGAATATGTCACGATATTTCGCGACATTCTCAGTCGTGCCGCCAGATAATACATGATCGCGACCGTATCAAGCAGTGCTTGCGATCATGCGACTTCTATCGGCCCGACCGAGAAAAGATGCGAAATGCAGTGTGTTATTTCATCGCGACCATAGGGGCTTGAGGGACAGTTACAAAAATCGCACTATACAGGCTGTCCGGGGAGGAAACGTCGAAACATCGAAAATAAGCTCTTAAGACAATTCTAAGCATAATTTGTCTAATAAACTACGTGGATATTCCGAATGGTTGGGCCGCAATGAGCCCTCAAAAGTTGGTTTGAAAAAAATGGTTTCTAGGCAAAAAGTTGCATTATATAAGCATAGAAACACTTCAGAAACATGTAAATAGTTTCTTATTTACAAAAGAAATTAATATACTTATTCAGAAAGAAAAATTAAGCGAGAAATAAAAAGCACCCAATTACACAATTCGACTGCTTTTTTATTTCTCGTTTAATTTTTCTGTCTGAGCAAATCTATTCATTTCTTTTGTAAATAATAAACAATTTACATGTGTTCTGAAGTGTTTCTATGCTTATATAAAGCGAATTTTTTGCCTAAAAAAATTAATTTTTCAAACCAACTTTTGAGGGCTCATTGCTGCCAAACCATTCGGAAGATCCACGTAGTTTATAAAACAAAATATGCTTAGAAATGTCTTAAAAGCTTATTTTCGAAGTTTCGACGTTTCCTCCACGGACACCCTGTATATTGATTCTTCATAGCATTTAATAAGTTTTCCAACAAATTTACATCGAAGCGTTAACAAAACACATGCTTCGTTTCGCAGTACGTTCCCAGAAGCCTCTCCCGTCCACATGAGCGCCACGTGCCGTTTCGGAATCGAGCGCCCCTGGTGCGTGTGATGAGTTTTCGAAGCGGAAGCGGCCGAAGGACCGCGTCGACGGCGGACATACGCTCTGCGGGGGACCACCAGGGTTGCCAACTTTTCTCTAGATGAAATCGGGATTCAGCTCTAACCACCTGAAGAGGGGGGATCCGGGGTAAATTTTTGAAAACTAAGAGCAAAATCATGCAATTTGAGGCATTTTCTTTGTCTTAAGCTTCGAATTCAAAAATCTTAAATTATTATAAAAATAAATTTTATAAACAAAAAGTAACTTTTTAAATGAAAAGCCTAAAATATCGGGACAATTCTGTTCCGACTAGGTTACTGCCGGGGCGCGGGACTAATTCAAAACAATCGGGACTCTCCCGACAAAATTGGGACGGTTGGCAACGCTGCAGCGAGGGCTGCAGAAAGGGTATCCGCGCGCGAAGGGGCGAGTCGCGGGCAACGGTGCTGTTGGGCGATGGTGGCGGCGCGCGGCGGCGACCGGGGGTGGGGGTGGGGGGAGTGCAGGATGTCAGGGACGAGGGGCAGAAATCGGCTGGGGGGGGGCGACAAAGGCGGAGATATTGAAGCCCTGGAGGGGTGTAGTTGGTGAAGTCTGTGAGGCGCGGACGACTGAACGACTGAAGTCTGGGTGGCTTGAGGGGAATTTGGAACTAGTAAAGTCCTGCGAGAGAAGGAAATGACGTCATTTTTTTGTTATGGACGAACGGGGTGTTGACAGTCGGGTGAGGTGGGGAGAATGTCAGGGTAAGGCTCTTGACTGCAAAATGTTGGTCGTAGGCAGAGTTTGGGCAGTAATCGAAAATACTTGTATTTAAAATACGTATTTTCGATACTTTTGTAATTTGTATTTTGTATCGAAAATACATATTTAAACATGTATTTTGTATTTGTATCGAAAATACTTTCTGATAGTAGTTTGTATTTTCAAAATACAAAAAATACTTTTTATTAATCCGTCACAAACATTGATCAGTAAATGGCGACGGTCCTGTCACGTGGACGGGTGCAACCGGACCTCCACCGGTTCGTCCGATAACATTTTTCCCCTCCGTCGGTTCAACCGGAGATAACCGGAGGACCCCTGTAATCACGGTGTAAGATATATTCTTACACCGTGGCTATAATCGCGAGCTCCGATTCAATTTCTCGGAGAGCAGGGCTCCGCATGCCAGAACGAGTGCTGCCCATGTGTGTGCCCCGTGGCCCTGTGGTTGTCCGCAGTGATTAAAAACTTGTGCTTGCGGTGTTTTTAAGAGCTGATATTTTGCTATGGTATATTTAGGTAAACATTTATTTTTTTCCTGGCGACCTTGTCCTAAATTAAGCTTTATATATACATTTTAGGTTTATTTTGAACTAAAACCCGTCAATTTTACAGCGCCCTAATAGAACCTATTTCAACATTAATGCCTGTCTGTGCCTATTTTACATTTAAAAACCTAAAATGAGACTAATTTGCCTAATTTCGTCTATGGCTTCTTTTCCCTTTTTTATTTCTGTGTTGGCACAACAGACAAGGATAATATTAATTTTAAGTCACTTTTAACAACCCAAATTGCATTCGTCCTCTTGTACCTTTTTAATCCACTTGCCTCATTTTGTCGCCTGTAAGAGAGCGAGAAATGAATATACCGGACAAAGATCTTGCGATAAATGTCTCCACGCCACTGCTTCCTGACTTCATAGAAAAGCAGCCTCCGTTTCTAAGATAAAGCGATTCAATTTCCCTGAAGGCAAAGTGATCTTAACCGATAAGAAACATTCATTTTCTCTTGAAAACGTAGAGACTGTATTAGTAATTTATTGTGAGGCAAAATACGGTAGTAATAATTCTAACTATAAACCAACTTGTTCATAAATAGTATTATCGCAAAATATTCAATACTGATTCTACGTAATATTGATTTATGTTCTTATTTTTGAGAAATACAATGAAAGGTCTAAAAGTGAGTTTTCTTGTAAGTTTCGAGTTTTATTAGTGCCTATTCTACCATTTAAAAAGCCTAGCGGATGCTGAAAGAACCTATTTTAGGCACCTAAAATGCATATTTTAAAACCTAACTAGTGGCGCTACAGAATGGCACAGACTTTCCCGTCTTAGTTTTCTATTTCCTTCGGCCTCGGCTAGCTTTTTGGAATTGCCACATACTCGTGCCAGCTGCCATCTGTCACCGCCCAAAGTACTTTTTTTTCACATATTCTTAATTTTTCGGTTTCCTAATGGTAGAACGGAAATATTAATATTAAAACGTTAAAGAACAGTAAAACCTCGTCCTAAATGGCAATTTCATTTCAAAATTTGTAGCCGTTAAAAAAAAAGACGTTTTAAGTGCTACTAAAAATGCGAAATTTGAACACAGAAAATGTTCACAATCTTTTTCACAGAAAATTTTTGAGTTTCCGAAAAACTTCGTTTGAAGTAATTTGAAGCACATTAACTCACAAATAAAATAGTGTTTACAAATTGCTGGTAACGTGCATATTAAAGGTGTGAAAGATCTTTCAAAAAAATTACATTTGTGTAATTTTTGAGAAAAAAATACCCCAAAATGAACTTCACGTCATATTAAAGAGTGCAATTTGCACTATCCGAAAAATTTGAAGCAAAAAATTGAAGCCATTTTTGAGGAAGTGGCGTTTGAGCGTTTATGAAAATGCGGAAGTTTGAGCTAGTTTTCACAGAAAACAGTTGACTTCTGGAGAAACTTTACTTGATATTGTTTAAAGCACATGAACTCGTAAATATAATAATATGAAGAAATCCCCACAGATATAAATATTAACGACGAGAGACGAGTCAAAAAAATTACATTTTCGCAAATTTTGAAAAAAGAAAAGAATAGAGCAATATGGCGTTTAAGTCACCTCGTAGAGCACATTTATCAATAGCCATACGAAAAGTTTAAAGAAAAAATTTGGCGTCGTTTTTGAGAAATCTGGTTTTTGTAATTTTTTAAAATTGCAAATATTTCGCGCAATATTGCGCGAAAACTACTACAATTTTCAAAAAAATATACATTATCTTAATGAAAAAACTGGCTTTGGAGAACAAATTTTATTTGGAGGAAAAATCTTTATCTTCAATTTTGTAGTTGTAGGAAGACGTCGAACAAAATTCAAACTTTTGCATTTTTGGAAATTCGAGAGTTAACCGTGAAAATGAGACCTATGCCACCTCTAAGTGTATTTTACTCTATCCTTACAAGAAATTTAAAGAAAAAATTTGGAGCCGTTTCTGAGAAAATTTTGAAAATGTCCGGGAGGCTTCATGTAAAGTACCCCCAAATTTTGAAGAAACTTTTTCAAAATCGCGGCGCCTCGAGTGGAAGCAGATTGACCGGGTATATCCATTTTAGAAGAAATCGCACGTATGGTTATGCGCTAGTGTTGTTCAAGGACCTACGGACGGACCGACGGACGTTTTGAAGAGACACTTTTTCGGTATCAAGGGACCCCAAAACGTGTATTTCCGTTGAAATCTTGAAATAGATTTCCCGCCGAATTACATCAATCCGCAGTATTCATCAGATATATTTTATATATCATCATATAGTTCATGTTTTAAGTCTGAAAGGCATCTCGGTTAATTGTCTATAACCTGGAATATTTGTCCCAAACTATCACCTCCAAGAACTCATTGTGAGATCTTTAAACTCCAAGTATCCCTTCGGCTCTTAGCATGGACAAGATGCCTTTCAGACTTGAAATAAATTACGTAACGCACATTTCGAGTATTTTCATATCCCCTCCCCCCTTGTAATGCACTTTCCTATCTCTATGTAAAGCAGCGTAACGCTGCCTCAGACCCCCTCCGTCCCCCTTTAGCGTTACGTAATTTAAGGATGACCCATACGGATATTTGAAATGGGTTGAAATGTTCATTTGCAACATTTCTGTATAAAGAATGTTATATAGTTTTAATAGTAAAATTTTAAATAATAATTTTATTGAACGTGAATGATTGTTTAAAAGAGAAAAATTAGAAGTTATTATGTGTAAAACACCGTGATTGTATTTTGTATTTTCAAAAGTATTTTAAAATACTATTTTGTATTTTGTATCTAAAATACTTCTATGAAAGTATTTTGTATTTAGTATCTAAAATACTTTCGGGGAAGTATTTTGTATTTTGTATCTGAAATACATTTTTCAAGTATTTTGCCCAACCCTGGTCGTAGGGGGTGGACATTAGGACTGTTGGTGGCAGTGGGGGTTAATGGCAGAGAAGTTTTGAGAGAAACTGGTTATGGAGATACTGATTTTGGAGAGATAGATCTCGGAAAGACTGGCATTGGTGTTGAAGAGTCTGATATTGACGTTGAAGAGACAGATGTTTTTTGTGCGTTGCACGTGTGTGGTGACCGGTATGAGTGAATGTGAATTGAATTCTGGTTAGAGGTGCAGTATTAAGGGCGCCGGTGATCAGAGGAATTACTACGACGATAACATCACGAATGCTGTTAATGGTACGTTTCAATGCGAGATGTGACGAAACTCACGAACCCACAATTATAGATTCAAGCTAAAGATATATGGAACGTGCGTAGCTTTCACAGGGGCGGAGGAGGGTAGAATCGCTAGCGTCCAAAGCGAAGAGATAATTTAGCACTAGATAGTTCAACTGGCGGCCCGCGGAACTATTTATTGTTGCCCGCGAAAGCTTTTCTTCTTCTTCTCTTCTCTCTCTCGACCTCTCCCTCTCCCTCTCTCTCTCCCTCTCCCTTTCTCCCTCCCTACCCCCTCTCTCTCTCGAATATATATATATATATATATATATATATATATATATATATATATATCTGGATGTTGGTACATATATAAGAGCAAAACTCCGATACCATTGGACCGATGTCCATGAAAGTGGGCACTTCTACTTGCTTTTTCACCCAGAAGATTTATGTGCTGTTAATTCTGTTGTAACTCCACTACATGGCGCTGTAGAACAAAACTAAATATTCACGGCAAATGCAACCCGCAACACACTCGGCAGCATTTTGAATCTATATCGTCACATAACTCCTAAACGAGGTGTTTTAAGGCCGTGAGCGTTCACCTGCAACAACCTGCAACCTGCAAATACTCGGCAGCATTTTGAATCTATATCGTCAAAAAACTCCTAAACGAGGGGTTTCTAGGGCCTTAAAACTTAAATTTTGAGGCCAAAGGAACGTTTTCTCATACCGTAATCTACAGAATGAGCTTTTCTCGTAAATTCTATTACATTTTTGATAGTCCAGCGCTTCCCAATATTACCTCACCAGCTCAGGGAGGTGTAAGTAATGTGAATGAGAGGGACAGAGAGCGGCAGAAACAGAGACAGACAGGGACAGGGTGAGGAAGGAGGAAGAGACAGTGAAAAAGAGTGAGGAGAGGGGAAAGAGGGAGATGAAGGGCAGAACAACGTCTGACGGATTTTCCTAATATTAGTCCAAAGTGAAAGTCCCATACATGCATGTAGGGTGAGAACATGTCGCACCCAACTCACGCTCCCTCACATAATCAGCATCCCCTAATGGAAAAATAAGTTTATTTATTTATTTATTTGTCAAAAAACAGTAAAAACTGTATATGGCGTGTGGAGAAAGAGATTTATCTGCGCACAGTTTCTTGAGGGGCCAGAATAAAAAAACGAAAATAGAAAACGAAAAATGATTTTAGAAAATAATTCTTTTAGAAAATAAACATATTTGAAAAATGTTTGTTCTCGAGTTATAGAAAATCAATTTCAACTGTAAGTGAACTACAAGCAAAGGGAGTGCTCAACAAAACGTTGTGCACAGTGAAGCTACATTTATGTTCAGAAGCAAAACAAGGGGCCATCTCAGCATTTGCTCAATGGATGAAGGAAACTTGACAAAAACCTGATCGAGATGGGGGTTAAGTTTAAGGTTAAGTTTAAATTGAAGATTTTTTCTAGTAAATTCAAAAATTGAAATCATCCCATTGTGTTGCCCTGCGTTATGCATAGTACGGCCTGATATCATCCATGGTTCTATCCCCTCCCCTTTCACAGCAGCTACGACAAACTGTCGTGATCGAGAGAACGCGGAAGTCAGGTGGGGATGGCCCGAGTACTGTTAATACGGCCCGCAAACATATTATAGGTTTTAGTAGTCGCCCTTGAGGCCTTGCATGCAATGACGTTTTAATAGCGTTGGGAACCCCTATTCTTACTTTCATCGATCCTCTAATTTAAAGAGAAGCTTTGTTAGAAAAAACTTCCCATCACTGGGTGTCATTCTCGCATCTATCAGCAACATCTCATATTAGAGTTTCGGTATTAGGGGTGACAGTGGTCAGAGGACTTACTACGACAATAACATCACGTATGCTGTTAATAGTACGTTTCAATGCAAGACGTGACGAAACTCACGAACCCACATCCAACGATGTGCGACACATCACTCTGTTATGCCAATTATTTGCGTACAGTTTAATCATTAGGGTGCGGTTTTCTATGATTTTGCATATTTTTGTCCGTTGGTTCAGGGCATAACTAAGTGAAATTTCTCGACGTTTGGTTAGAATATGTTGCTATATAGATTAATATGTTAGTGTACATTTGGTCAATTTTCCTGTTGGTTCATATTCGTGTAATTATAGGCGCATATTTTGCATATTTCGTTAAAAAAGAGACTAATCTATAAAACGTTTCATCTTTTCAAAGAATCTTATTGTGAGCGTAATTGCAATTGTGAGCGTTCATTGTTTGGAAAGAGCCAGTCACAGTTTCGTTTTTGTGTTTTCTGTACATGATAAAATACTTGTGCAAATGTGGAATGTTTCTTGAGAACATCTTTTTTAAATCAGTCAAAAGAAATTCAACAAGACGTACAATGAACTTCACTAAGGTGAATATTAACTTCGATTATTTCTCTCGCGAAGGAGTGTAGATTATATTACGTTTGCACAAATAAATTATCTTTTCATTCCAAGCAAATTTTCATTTCATTCCAAGAATTTTATCAAGACAAGTTTGCAGAAGAAATGAAATATGTTTAGTTTTAAGTGCATATTTCAGAATTTTTAGGTCATGAATGCATATTTTAAAAATCAAATTTCCAGATCTTTTAGGGCATTAAAATCCGCTCCCTGTTAATCATCAATCCCTGTTTATAGGGTTTTTATTTTACTTTTTGAAGAATTTAGTATTAATTATTTTTTTAAGAATTATCGGGTGTCGTCCTTGAGGGCCTTCGGGCCCGTGCGTTAACACGGGCCTGCTTGCATGTTGGACATCCCTGATTTAGCATTTTCTCCGCCGAGTCGACAACGACCGCGCCAGCAGCGACAGCGTTGTTGGCGGCGGGGGAGGGGTAGAGGAGCGAGCGCGTGGAGAGCGGCGACATGGGAGAGCGGGGCGCGATGACAGCGCGCCGGGCGGCGGCGTCTGTATCACCCTCCGGCTTCCCTCCGCGCCGCGAACAATCGCCGGCGCGGGATCTCCCTGCCGCGCCCCTCGGCTCCGCGCCCTCGCCCGCGGCGCCCGGTCAGGGAGTATAATTTCCGGGCGGGGCGGCGTTGGGGGCGCCAAGACAGCGGCCCGCGCATTCCGAGGGACACTGCGCCAACGCGGCCTCTCGCACTGCGCGTGGGAGGTGGCACTCGATTGCAGTTGGAAGCCCTTTGGAAGAATTGAAAGCGATTGAGGAAAATGGTAGCGTGAACTAAATTTAAGAAATGGTGATGTGTACTGGATATCGCATCTGGATGTTGCGTAGGTTTAGGTTATAAAGGAAATTTCTAATAAGAGTTCAGTGCTCAGTGTTCTCATTTGCTTTACGTCAGAGTGTTTCTGTGGGTAGTGGCACTCGATTGAGGCTGGGAGGCGCTTTGGAGGTGATTGGAAGAATGGAAAGAGATTGAGGAAAATGGCGGCATGTATTGATATTCAGAGATGGTGGGGTTACAATATAGCGTTAGGTTATAAAGGAAATTTCTAATAAGAGTTCAGTGCTCAGTGTTCTCATTTGCTTTACGTCAGAGTGTTTCTGTGGGTAGTGGCACTCGATTGAGGCTGGGAGGCACTTTGGAGGTGATTGGAAGAATGAAAGAGATTGAGGAAAATGGCGGCATGTATTGATATTCAGAGATGGTGGGGTTACAATATAGCGTTAAGTTATAAAGGAAATTTCTAATAAGAGTTCAGTGCTCAGTGTTCTCATTTGATTTGCGTCAGAGTATTTATACGTGGTGGTACTCGATTGAGGCTGGGAGGCATTTGGAGGAGTTTGGAACAATGGAAAGAAATTGAGGAAAATGGCGGGAGGAACTGAATTTAAGAAGTGGTTATACATATATAATGATTCAGTTGGCAATCATTATATGTGAATGGCCAAGTGAATCATTATACGTGTATCTTTTAATAAACATTACGACTGGGCTAAAAATCATATGGAAATTTTATTAACTTAATAGTGTGGCGTCGTGGTAACTTTTCCAAGCAAGCGGCATACCTGAGCCGGAAGCTGTAGTGAAAGGGCGCACCTGAGCTAAAAATAAAGGGGCGACCGACAGGATGTGACTGCTGCAGGAATCATCCCACGCAAACAAAGTGTTGAGAAAGGATAGTGTCGAGTCTGGGACGATTGTTGCAAGACCCCTGGAATTGGCTAGCCATCGAGCCTGGGGACGCCGACAGCATGGCGCCGGGGGGGGAGACGGGGGTGTATATATAGGCGTACGCCGTCTGCGCTCGGGAGTGTCGTAGAGCTTCGTTGATAGCCGAAGGGCTGAGCGGGATCTCCAGTGCACTCAAGCACGTGGTTTTGCGGGGCGGAGACCGGTTTGGCGCCAGGCCGTGTAGGTACGTTGGTTACCGGGGACTTCACGTCCGATAGCATCGCTTCACGCGTTGTTACTGCTTTAAGGCAGTGGCACTGGGCTGTAGGCCTAGGGTCGGTCGCGGGGTTTTCGCTGCTAAGGGGAAGATAAAGGTTGCCGGGGTTTGAATAGTATTTGTAAAATTCTTCAATTGTTAAGTTCTTGTAAATAATGTAACTATTGTTATCTTCAACGCAGTGTCTGTGTCATTCACTCCAATACGTCATAATAGATATATTACTTTATTGCGCAAACAGCACAGCGCAAGAAAATATATCGTTTGGAAGCAGGGTAGGCAGCGCGCGAGGGGATGGGCGGCACCTCGCGGCTGCGGGCGATGGGGCTTTGGTCCGCCGCCAAATGAAGTCAGCCCCGCGAGTTACAGTGGCCGTTATGCGCGCGCCGCAACCGTCTGGCCATGACAGGCGCAAGGCTGCCACATGATGAGGCAGCGCCCCGCCTCCCTCCCAGCGCGCCGCCCCCCCCAGCGTCCCCCTATCGCCCCGGCCCCATCCGCGCCCCCTCTCCCCCAGCGCCCCGCCCCCAACGCCCCGCCCCGACCCCCCCCCCATGGCCCCGCCCCCGTCCCCCAAACGCCCCGCCCCCCATCGCCCCGCCCCCAGCGCCCCGCCCCCCATTCGCACCCATCCCACCTTCGCTCGCCCCCCTCCAGCGCCACGCACCCCCAAAGCCCCGCCCCCAACGCCCCGCCCCCCAGCGCCCCGTCCACCATCGCCCTGCCCCCATCGCCCCATCTCCCCCGTGCCCCGCTCGCCACAATCGCCCGCTCCGCCACTACGTCATCCGGCCTCCCCACCCCCACCCTGACACCCTCCAGCCTCACTCCACACGCTGTCGCACGCCGTTTCTTCGCAAAGCTCTGCCCCGTTTACCTAACCACCACACTGGCACATCTCTCTTATTGTTAGCACATACCGTATTACCGTTTGCGACAGACAGTACCACTCTAACATGTTTTTTGTATTCCAGCATTATAAACGACCTTTTCTGTTGCAAGAAATCGTTCATAATCGGGCTTTTATGCGCAAATGATGACTTATTAGATTTATGGCACGAATGATTGCGTCATCACACATTCAGCCAATTCGCAGCGAGATAATTAGGGGGAGGCAGAGGTAATGCTCCTAACGTCGCTCGTTTCGAAACTAATGCAATAAAGCTTAACATTATAAATGATTGCATAAACTACTATTACGGCACTAAAATTCCACAAAACTACGTCGCGATCACCTCACGCACTACCTGATTACGATACCCATCACCACACAGTCTACCAAACGACCTCACCATCACACTACCACAATTAAATTATCACAGGTGTGTCATTGCCAACAATGTTGTTTATTACAAGAGCAGCTTCGATGGCTTAGCCATCATCATCAGTTTTCTGCTGTCGGGAAAATGATGATGATGGCTAAGCATCGAAAGCTGCCTCTTGTAATAAACAACATTGTTGGCATGACAAACACCTGTGATAATTTAATTTTAAATGCCAACGACATTTCACCACTAAACCAATACACTACCACAATCCAACCACACGCCAGACCTCACGGCACAAACCGTACCACACGACCCCACACCATCTCACACCCCTCCTGCCCTAAGGCCCGCAACAGGCTACAACGAGAAATGCGTTGCGAGAAATGTGCGACGAGAAATGTGGAAAATCGAGACAAGGGTTAGAGATTACGTAGCTCAAGAAAATTTGCTGATGTACTTCTCCTTATACGTCACATAATTTCTTGTTTTTTTACATTAAATAATGATTTGTATGCAATGCAGTAGTGTTTTCTCTCTAGGCAATTCGAACTTGTTAAACAAATGGTTTACGACTATGGTAAACAAAACAAGGATTTCAAGGGTTTTAAATTACACAAGAGCATTTAATAAAACAAGAAATTAACTCGCTGCTGATCTCATAGCTAACTGCTGCCACCACTCTCTGCATGTGGCACATAAAGCATTTCGAGACATCGAATAACCTATTTCTAGTGTGTGGATGCAGCCTCACTGGCCTCTTTCCACATTTCTCGTCGCACATTTCTCGCAACGCATTCCTCGGTGTAGTCTTGCGGGCCTAAGGCCCGCCCATTTTCCCCGCTCCAACCCCGCGCCCTGCTCCATCACTAAGTCACAGAATAGATACTGTTTATTCTGTGACTACATCATCCGGCTTCCCCGCCCCCACCACCCGTCCAGCCTGACTTCACATGCTGTCACAATGCCATTTTCTCGCATCGCTGTACCACGTTTACCCACTCCACACTAGCACACTCTTATTATTAGCACACCACCGTATTACCGTCTGCGACATTATCATAAGGAATATGATTTTTAGTGTGACTATTTAACGAATGAACACAATACATGAATCAAATGGATAATTTAAATCACAGGAATTACGAAAAAGAGCTTTTACAAAAAGGAGAATTATCACTGCCTTCTGGGATCACTTATAATCAAGTAAAATGTGGTTAAAGTAGTGGGCAAACCATAAAAAATGTGTTGTTCTAGAATTCTTGCAGAATATTCAAGAGGGAACCGGCTAAGAATTGTGCTAATCGATTACCGATTATCGATCTAGTAGGTACCAGAAGACACCCACAGTTATTTTTGAAATCTCATAGTAAGATCTTCTGAATGGATCAGCAAGAAAATGATCGATTCCCCACCAGGACTCCAAGACACTTCATTTATGTCGTTTGGGAACCGGATGAGCTCTTACGAAAGTGACGACGGGGGAGGGGGGCGGACCGACTGACGGACGGACGGAGGTTACTCGATTACCATACAAGGGTGACCAACATTTCACACTTTGTTCTTAATTCATGTTCCAATAATGTCATATAAACCCTTCATTTATTTACTCACAACTTGCATTTCATTTCAATACGTTGGACACAATATCACATTATTTTGTGAAGCTTAACATTACAAACATAACAAGCTATTCAACGAAATGCATTCAGGCAAAGTGCAATTTCAATTGATTTTCGCTTAAATGCGCAACATTTTAACATTATGAGATTTCGTACTTACCTATCGATTGTTAGAGATTAATGACTGAGTAAATGCCATGTGTTGCGTGAACTGCAATAGCTATGACTTATTTAGTGCCAATAAAGCATTCCTTTCTAAATGATGGTGGGTTTCAATGATAATGAAAATACTATAAATTTTATGTAACTAATAAAATGAATTACCATCAGAATTTTAAACAAGCAGCCCTGTTTTACAGAAGAGATGATCAAATATTGATATTAAGCTTAGCGCGACGCTTCTGGGGGACATTTCCGTAATATTTTGTGCTACGCAAGTTCAGAATAAAAGTAAAATATAAACTTGTAATGCTGAAAAAGTTGAGCTCATATAAGTAAATGAGAGCAATTGTTACTTGCAACAATGAAGTGGAGGAAGAAATAAATGCAAGAATGCTGGAAACAGCATATTTTGCACATTTGCAGCTTTTTTAAAAGTAAAATGTTATTGAAGGGCGCAAAACTAAGACTGTACGGGGATTATAAAGAAAAGAAAGTGCAGCATCTTGTGGTTTTTGAAAGACACATCACGAGACGGATATTTGGACAAGTTAAATGCCCAATGGATATTGGCGGATTAGGAACAATTTCGAACTGGACAGAATACAAAAACAAAAGAATATATTAAATTTCATCAAAATTATGAGATTTAGTTGGGTTGGTCATATTAATAGGATGGCTTGTGACAGAATAGTGAACTAGATCTTTCGCTGGAATCCAGTTAGCACCAGGGAAAGAGGATTGTCTAAAAATAGATGGAAAATGATATGGACAAAGACACCAGGAAAATGAAGATTGAAAATTGGATCGACCACTCGAAGAATATGGAAAAATGGAAAAGGATAGTCTGAACAGGCCAAGACGTTCATTTGAAGGTCGTAGAGCCTATATGAAGAAGATGACCGAAAAGGCAACGTAGTAATTCACAGAGTTCGTCATTGTGGATGCCTTACAACCCCCAAAAACCTATTGCAGGATTCTTCCAGAATATTCTTGATACATGCGCCAAAAAATTGTGCCAATCGATTCGTTTGTCGAGCGTAATCTATTGATCTATTGATCACCTCTGAAAACTCTCAAAAACGCGTTTTGGGTGCTTAAACCTCCTAAAGAAGGTTATTTTGAGGAATAGTTTTAGAATTTTGTGGAAGGATTCGAAATAAATTGTTTCGGCGACGAATGCCACATCATTTGCCCCGAATAGTGAACCGAAAGAGAAATATCCATGAATGACAAGTAGACACACGGACACGGATACCCGCTCAAAAATACAGGATGTATTTTGTTGAGATTTTCGAGCTTACGTGTAATTAATTAATTAATTCAATATACTTTCTACGTTTTGACCTAAACCTTTGAAATCATGCTCCATCGACTTGCGATAGTGAGATAGGATATAATAATGAGTAAAACATTCTGAAAAATTTATTGTAAAATGCAAATGTTATCAAGAAATAACAACTTAATATCAATAATTTCTTTTTTATTAAAATAGTGTTTAAGCGTCTTTGCATCATTTTAAATTTTATTTTCGAAATTATAAGCTGCAACTGATTAACTGTTGTTTTTTTCACCGAAGATCTACGTATATACTTATACGAAATAATGGCTTACTCATATTGTTTGTTGACAAATAAATGTAATAAATCTTTATTTCATGGTGATAAGAGCTAAAGTCAGCGTTTGGCCATATTTAGTTTGTCACTCAAAATTGTCAAAAAACATATACTTTCGTTTGATATTAGGAACTTATGTCTGAGAGATAAGGGAGTACTGTTAATGGCAAGATAACGTGTTTGTTGTGACAATGACAATATAATGTAACAAACGACAAATGACCAAAAGGTGAGTGAAATTCTAATGACAATGCACCAAAGAAATGTCATACCACAATTTAAAAGATTGTTCAGCGATGGAAATTTAGTATACCTTGCAACTAAAATTCGAATGAGAGCTAAGAGGAAAAGGGAATTGTCCATTTTTGTTATATCTTCACAATAAATTCACAAAATCTAAAACTATGGGTATACCATTAAGTCAACAATTCAACATCGTACTGATATGAACAAAAACTGGAATTGATTAGATTTTAATAGTAGCGTGACTCAGGACCTTCAGTCTACTCAACTGATAATTTATTATGGCCGTCATAAATGAAATGAGGGGAATTGTGTATGGAGATCTGAGAAACAGCCGTATCGTAGGTCCTAACATGTTACTACTTAAAATATTTTCTTCCTCAGAAATTGTACAAGGAATTGTAATCTGCTTGACAACCTATTATTAACAAACAAACCGAAAAACTTCAGGTTTCGAAGCGAATTTGGAAGCAACTGAGCGAATGTGACAGCAAAGACGAGAAATTAAACAGAAAAATCAATTTGAAAGGAGCAAAGAAGACTCCGAGAGTACTCGTAGAGACAAGCCACCAACTCTCCGAATCTGAATCAGTGAAATTGTCGCTGATTCAACCAATGAGAGCCGAGGTCACTGGCATCTTCAGTCGAAATGTGTAGTTTCTCTGGCAATCAGCGAATATGCGAATCTTTTCATACTGACCGCCAGCATTTCACTAGTCGTCAGTGGTAAAAGTGTCGCGCCACCATCGCTCACTGATCGTTCAGTCGTTTCACGTGCTGCTGTTGTGATTCAACAGTGAAGTTTCACCTGATTCAAAAAGTGGACCCGGTTTTCACTGATTTGTTCAGTTCAATTCACCCGATTATCAGTGGCAGGGTTGTAACTGACACCGTCAGTGAATAGTCACTGTCAATCAGTAGTTTTTCATTGATTCAGACCGAGAGAGCACGTCGAAAACGAAGTTGCTTGCCGCCAACACAGTTGCCTTCCTGTTCCTCATTTGGTTCCCGTCCGCGACGGGCCGAGCGCCGCGCAGCGGACCCTGCATCCTACGCGAAGGGTCGATACTCCGCGCCGTAATTAGATTAATCTCGACCGGAGAGGTTTTTGCTGCTTGGCGCCACGCCCCTGCCTCCTGCCCTTTCCTCCCCCTCCCATCCTCCCCGTCCCTTCCCGGCCCTTCCGCGCCCTGGCTCCGCCTCCGACTCGCCACTCGATATATCGGAGAATTGATCCGGAGCCATTTCTCGCCGATTTGTACATACAGCGGCGGCGGCGGCGGCGGTTCGCGAACCCGTTCTTACGCCTGCCGACTTAATTATGCCGTGCGGGCCGCCGCCCTGCGCCGCCCCCCCCCCCGCCCCCGCCCAGCGCCGCTGCCGAGCCGGTTCCTAATCGGACAAGAGTAGTTCTTGATGGAACTCCAAGTTGGGAACTTTCTTTCGCGAGGACGCCGTCGTAAAAAGCGCTGCCGTCCTCTTCCGTCCCGCCGTCCCCTCCTCCGTCCTCCCGCCGCCCTTCCCTCCGCCTCCTCCCCCCGCGCTATGCGAGTCGGGAGGCCGCCGCCGTCGCTGCGGGGTTCCTTCGCGCAATGAAATTATGTAACTCGCTAATGTTATCACCCCCCGTTTCGCATAGAATGAGTGGCATATCTTTTAAGTTTAGGGTCGGACTTTGTTTCAGAGAATTTAAGTCGGGGTGTCACCGCTCGCTGAGTTTAGCCGGAGAATTGCGGGTCGGATGAAGCGGCAAGATCATCCCTGGAGGGTTGTTTGGAGGTAATCGTGTTAGAGGGAGATTGAAAACTGTCGCGTATTGGGGAGTGGAGACTCACTACTTTGTGTCGGTGGGTTTTAGCCTTTCTTTGTAAAGAGTTCCCTTTAAACATGTCTGAGAATGGTGAAGATTAATTTCATTTACATTGAAGTTTCCATTATAAAAATTATAAAGTCCGCCTGTCGATACTAGAGAACATATGAACAAACACGTTTATTTAGGGACAAGCAAAACATTCAAATTTGATGTTTTCAATCTAAAAGTATTCTGTTTCTTCTTTCTAGGTACAAGAAAACACCATTCTACGAAAGATGACAATATTTTAAATTATTTTTAAATATTCCTCTTTTGCCAAGTATTTATTTCTTTTTTGACAATGTATGAGACTTTCGTGTTTACATATGACAAGAGGGCATTGAGATATTCGTAACTTATCTGTCTCTTTTTTATTTTAATACAATTTTAACACAAATAGAGTTCATTCCGTCTAGAAGCGCAATTTATTTACGCAAACATTTGTAAACACTCACTTATTTTGTGCTCTCGCAGACTTTCACTTCTCAGAAGTACCATCATCTTACTCGCGCCACTTCTCTCGCCGTCTCTGTTAGTCGATTCCATCAGAACTCTTGCTCCATATATTTTCCCTCCCGTTACCGCGCATTAAACACCCAAATGGGTTTGCAACCGCCAAGGAAAGGAATTAGGAGCAAAAAAATACGACCATTATCGTAAGAAATATAATAAAACGTCCGAAGAATTTGAGTATTTTATCGTATTCAGATTCTAAGTGGAATAAATGGCGAAAAGGAGAGGGTATTATGTAACGCCGCCGTAGGAATATTTCACGGGAATTACGTTTCCGGTGACAATTGCCGGCGGCGAGGACGCGCGCGCGCGCGCGACGCGGGTTCGAGCCCCGGCGGGGCGGCCGCGGAGAGTTGTGGGCGCGGACCGCAGGGCCGGCGGTTACGAGCGCATATTTCTGGATTAGCGTCTCGCGGGCGCGCGAGCGCTGGCGCGCGTGAGGTGTCCTCAGGTGAGCCGAACAATGCGCCCGCCCCTGGCCCGCTCCCGCCCCCACCACTGCCCTCCCCCGCCCGCCCCGCCCCGCACACGCCCCGCCCCGCCCCACGCCACTCCTCCGCCCCGCCCCCGTCCTCTCCCCGCGCCTGCCCGCTCCTTCCAGCCCCGCCCCGCCCTCTCCCCGCACCAGCGCTCTCCGCCCAGCCTCGCCCCGCCTCGCCACGCCCCGCCCCGCCCCGCCCACGCCACTCCTCCGCCCCGCCCCCGCGCTCTCCCCGCACTGGCCCGCTCCGTCCAGCCCCGCCCCGCCCACGCCACTCCCCCACCCCCGCCCTCTCCCCGCACCAGCGCTCTCCGCCCAGCCCCGCCCCGCCTCGCCACGCTCCGCCCCGCGCCGCGCGGGTTCACCAACTCTGCCGCTGTCACACTGCGTCAGCACCACTGGAGCACCAGACGACCACTACGTTATAAAGAGGGTGGCGGAATAATAAGATAGGCAAATCTGCCCCCCGGGGATAAAAAAATGTTGAAAATCATAATTGAAGTATAAAAGAAGCAAGTTTTTCGCCGGATTTAAATCAATTCACCCTGAGTACCTCGTAAAAATGAAAAAGAAACTGTTTAGCTTCTTATATAAGTTTAATATATCATTACCCATTTTATAATTTGTTTTATATTGTGTATTAAATACCTACTGTACTTGTATTTCATTATAACCAACCTATAATATAACCTAATGGTAATGTAATAAATTACAATATATTATAATATTTTTCTTATAATTTCGTTTTTTATGATTTATCTTTTCTAATAAAAAGAAAAAACTACGAAAATAAATAACATAAAACCCAATTTTTAGAAAATAAATTGTGACGTCGGCGAGCGCGCGCCTCGGTTGCCGTTTATGACGTCAATTCTGACTTGGGAGGCGTCCAATTACTTCTCCTGCCTTACCTGAGACAGGTGCCGGCCAGCTCATGGGTGGTCAGCAATGGAGATTCTAAAATTTAGACTCAGGAGGATGGACGTGGCTCGATATTTTACCCAAATAAGAACACAATTCTGATCTGCATTTAATAAATAGAATTTTATTGATAAAATATTAAAAATTGTGCTCTAAAGTACTCTCAAAGACTATAATTATTTTTTCAATTTACCCTCGACGCGTGCGCTCAGCGATCGAACCCCACACTTTTGCATCTTATTCTGACACAATAATAATTATCAGAGATTAGTAGATCAATACAGATCTAAGGGAAATGAAATGAATTAGGAAGTTGGCCAGGCGCGGCCATTCATTCCTAGCAAAAATTTACATTGGAAAGCAAAAGACTCTGACACAGTTTTAGAGCGCCTGATGGGCGTGAATGACAATGGGCCGAAGCTTGACCGTGTCACTGATTCACCGTGACAGGCGTCGACCGCTAGGGTTGAACGACCGGGACGATCATTTTCACAGATCGCAGACGGAGCGTTTGAGGGAAGCTTCACCGTTCGGGCAGAAAGGCGCTGCTCTCGGCGCCTAGGCAGGAGCGCCAGATCGGCGTCCAGGCGATGAGACTGGTCGGGCGAATACTCAGAGCTTACCGGGAAGCGACCGAATGATTGATTATGGATAACTCGAATTTGAATATTGAAGCGGACGATCGCGTTGCTGAATTAACTGCTCAGCAAGCCTTTGCCACGTTACGCGTGAGCACGTCGCCCATCAAAAACAAAACTCAATACTAATACTTCTCGGGATTCTCCCCGAAATCTCCTCCGAGGGCCACTCGCCACATCAAAAAAACAACAAACAAACAAAAGAAAAACGCGATCTCGCCTTCGGGCACCTCTCAGAGACTCTCCTCCAAGTCTCAACCGACCTCCTCGGAGGTTCTCACCGGAATCGCTTTCTCTGTACGTGCAAAACTAGAGCAAGCCCCCTTCTCTCCTTCCCATTTCCGAAGAGTTCGAGAACATTCTACATAATTTTGAAAAGACGGAGTGTCATTGCTTAGGAGCTATTGCGTGTCATTTTTTTGAAGCAGCAATCGCTTCGTGCGTCTTACGCCCTTATGCAGCGGAAATTTCCATTGAGCGCTCTCACTCTTGCAATGTAATAAACACTTGTTGGGTGGTCGCTGGGTCAAATAGAACTGCGCGCCGAAATATTCTCAGGGGAGGGTGCGTGTCTGTAGAACGACGTTAGTTAGTTCATCCCCGGGCTGGCGCCGGTTTGTCGCGGGGGGCAGCTCGCACGTGCGCCTGTAACGAATCAGCCCCTGGCGTTGCCTAGGGGAAACAGTGGACGTAGCTCTCCAGCCTCACCTACTGCGTAGAAAGCGAACGCAAAAAGAGTAATCTACGTATAATAATAATAATAATAATAATAATAATAATAATAATAATAATAATAATAATAATAATAAAGACACAAAAATGTTAAAGAAATCGTGGAGAGACAAACCACTCCACGGACAATACCTAAAAAGAATGGACAAGGTGCAGATCAATAAAGATCAATCATTTATGTGGCTTAAAAGGGGAAGAATGAAGCCAGAATCGGAAGCACTTGTAATAGCTACCCAAGATCAGGCGTTGAGAACACGACATTATGATAAAGCGGTTCTCAAAATTTCCCAAGATAATAAAATGCCGCATTTGTCAGGAACACGGAGAAACCATTGATCATATTGTCTCAGCTTGTCCAATCATAGCAAAGACCGAATACCTGAAAAGACACGACAGGGTGTGTAGCTACCTCCACTGGCAGATCTGTACCGCCCTCGAAGTTCCGAACACATGCCCCAAGTGGTACAAACACTCCCCGAAACCGGTGACGTCTGTTGGATTGTGTACGATATAGTACGACCAACAAATTCAAACTGATCGCACGATAGCGGCAAGCAAACCGGATATAGTCATCCGGGATTTGGAGAACAAATCGTGTTTACTTGTCGATGTTGTACCTTGCGATCAAAACATCGTTACCAAGGAGGCAGAGAGACGTCTTAAATACAAGAGTTTGGAAATCGAGATCAGCCGAATGTGGGGCGTAAAAGCACACATCGTCCCGATAGTTATCGGAGCTCTGGGATTTGTTCCGCAAAATTTGTGTAAGAACTTGTCTAAACTCCCAGGTAATTAAAAAGATTGGGAAGTGCAAGAAATCGCTTTATTTGGAACAGCCCACATTTTGCGCAAAGTATTGTAGAGGCACCGACAGTCCCTAGATCTACTCCTTAGGTAGCTGGTTGCAACTTTGAGTAGGTTTTATATTCAGCCGACACATAACATCTTTAGTCGTGATTTAGAGAAATAATAATAGTAATAGTAATAATAATAATAATAATAATAATAATAATAATAATAATAATAGTCTTTATTATTGGCGAGTCTCAGGCCATTTGGCCTGCTCTTCCGCCTAACCACGTTAAATATATACATTATTTAATTAACTATGAAGAAGATCTAGGGGGCGGGATACTTTTACTTCTGGGAGAGAAAACTAGAGACCATCCCGACAAACGTCTTGAGCGATTGAGTAAACCCAGAAAACCTCAATCAGGATGGCGGCTGAAGGCCGAGGACATTGACATAAATAGTAATACATTAATAATACATAATAGTTAATACATTAATTAGAAAAAAATAATAAATTACAATGTACTTTAATTAGAAGAAAAATAATCTAGGGTAATAGAAAAATGGCAAAATTAAGTAACAAAACTTATACAATAAGAATAAATATTGCTTAATGTTAAGTAGTGACACAGTAGCTAAAACAATATGGTAACATAATGAAATTGATAATTATAAGAACAAAGATTAGAATATTTTCAATTTCTATATCAGTTACAATCAAATACAAGTTGTTTTATAAGATGTCAAGCAAAAGAAAATTTAAGACGTATGTAATATTCGGTATCATAACAAAATAAGAAACTACTAAATAATTGTTTTATTTATATTCAGCTGTCGGGTGCAGATTATGAGATAAAATGTCGAAAGTTTGACAAACTACAGAGAATTTACAAGGCTACAATTTATATTTAGCCCTTTTTATGATCTTCGTGAAAACATGATATATTCTTAAAAAACGAAGAAAGAAAGCAATTGTTTTCAATTTTTCCCTTCTTTTTTGTTGATTGTAAGAGTCAAAACAGGAAGTAAACGCCTGAAAAAATTCTCGAAGCATCTTTATCTATGAAAAATTGCAAGGATAATATTTAAGTCAATATTTATAGGCGTAATGTAGTTCAAAAAATTTAAACTGATATAAGAAGCTAAAAAACACTCGTTTTCATTTGTACGAAGTACTCAGGGTAAATTGATTTAAATTGGGCGAAAACTTGTTTTTTTACACTTCACTTACGATTTTCAGCGTGCTACTCTCTTTGTGTAGAATATTGTGAATTTGCTCATTAATAAGATTGCTTATTCCAGACTAATTTTTAGTTAGCACATTTTACACAATGCTTTTAAAAAATTACCGAAAGTAAAACTAATTGTAATCATATAATTATTGATTACTTTATGAATTGTTGTCTTCAAGTTTCTAGTTATATTTTCAATAACTTGCAAGAAGGATTAAATAATTATTAGTATTCCTCATACAGACAGCCCACCAATATTCTTCAGCGTAAACTAATGTTCAACTGCAAAATCATCAAGAAATAACGAAATATTGAATCACTCGTAATTATAAAAGCATTTCGTGAATATACGGTGCTAGGATAAATCGTACACAGATTTTTTATAAAATTAACACGGAAACGTTTTGAATTATCAACACGGGAATAAAAAGTTTATTTTCGTTACGAATATTTCCATCTGGTCCCCAGCAAAAGCCTGTACCGCCAAACCGAGCCTCTCTCCCTTTAAGGCCCAGCAACTTCAAGAAGAGATATAATTATTCTGCACACCGAAAGTAAAATATTAAATTCCACTGGACAAATATTGAGATACTTCCCAAGCCAAACGGATCCGTCGGTTTGCGAACGCGCGAAGTTTTAACAATCCCATCCTCGGGCGTCGGCGCCAGTAAAACGAGAGAAATCCGCGGAACGTTCAAATTTTATTTCGAGCGATCCGAGCGCTGCCCACGGCGGCGCGGGCGGAGTGCGAAGCTCTAACTCGTGTTTACGCAGGCCTGAGCGTGGCGCGAGCGTACGTGCGGCGTGCGAGAGAGCGCGGGAGGCGACGCGCTCTCTATTTCGGGGCTCCTAATGAAATTTTGAGTTTTTGTTGGCGGCCCGCCCGCCCCGCATCCCAATGGGACGGCGCCGCTAGAGATGTAATGAAAAGATTAGACCCCCCCGCGACGTGCGAGGAGCGGTTCCTGAACGGCAGCGTCAATTTCGGGGAAAACTTCTAAATTAATTTGGCGGGAAAATAGTTTGTTCGATAACTAGGCCATATTAATTTTTAAGTTTCTCGCGCTCCCGAAGTAATATCGCGGGCGTCTGTGAAAAGAAGGTCTAATCCGGGGAAGATCCGTTTGGCGACGGGAACAAGACGCGATCATCGATGGCCCCGTTCTGCTGCGCGGAGAACTTTCCTCTCTTAATACACCGAATATTTGCTGCAAAGGAGGGAATGTTTTATAATCTATTTAATAAGACATCAATCTAATTTATCTACTGCTATCTTACACCTACTTTTTCTATTTTAGTTTTCTTGTATTTATGACTTTACTCGTAACAAATTTCTACTTTCTACAGCCGATAACTTTCATTGTTCACATTTCTGAATAATAGACAACGTCATATTCACGAGATTATCTGATATATTTGTAAAAATATATGGAATATTTTGCAAGTCAGATTCTTATTTCAAGGTATAAATTAATGACATAAAACCGGGAGAGAAGTATTTCTTGTGGTGTTTAAATCATTTAAGAAGGTGATTAAACAAATATTATTCAATCGCGCAATCCTCGTACCTGGGAAATAAGTATTTGTAATTCTAGGTATTCATATGAATGTTGGACTTTGCATAAACTTGAATATTATTGTCTTCATTAACATTTCAACTACTTAAAATGTCTTAAACAAGCATATCTTTGGAAAGATACTATAAATAGAGAGTTTCGAAAAGCGTTATAGCTAGTCTCGCGGTATTTACCGTATGTAGTGATGCCGCGCTTGTTATTTGCAACGAATTTACTGCATCAAATTGATGAGACAAGCATCAAGCTGTAAATCAGAGAAATCATTGAAGATATAATAGAAATTATTCATTAATGGTACCGACCTAAAAAGAAACTATTCATCTGGTAACTGCGTTAGAAACTACAAGATTGATTGTTTCTGATTCCGACCGCGTCAACTACTAGGGTCATAAGTATCCTAGTTCCGTAAGTGTAGTGCATATTTTGCTCGGGAGGTGGCGGTGGTCTTCTCACACTGAATAGCGAGATCCGGCAGCGACCTACCGTCGGATAGCGGGATTTCCTCAACCAGGTATCTCCCACCAGCGGGGCATCGCCCCAGTCGGGACAAGCTGTAAGCCCTTGACTGGTCTCCAGGCATGTGTGGTAGTATAGTACATGTTAGTGTAAGTGTGTGTGTAAGGGGAGAGGATAGGACAAGGAAGAGGAAGGAAATATTGCGTTCGGTCCAATGGTCAGTTTGTTATTGTACTGCTCGTGCATTCATCAGGTGTTGTTCGGAGAAACCACGGAAAACTACCGATCAGAGCAACCGGCCGCTGGAATTCTTCTTCCGACAGCGACTGAATTCGACGTAGCTGACAAGCTAGTATCGATAATCTTGCCGCCGTCGGGACTCGAACGTAGAAGCTCCCGGTCAGAGGCACAGCAGTGACATCAGTTGGCGTCCTGAGCTACGTCTTCTGGTTGAGAAACTACACGAATGCTTCCAGTCACGAATTAACTTTGCCTCTTATTATGCCTCCGTGCTTTAAGAGATCCCTCAGTATTTGTCCAGGATGCACATAGTTTTTCGTCATTTGGAGCTATGCCAAGATGTGTCATCAATTTTAAATGAAAATTGCAAATATTCAGGTAATGAGGAAAAACAGTGAGGCACAGTCAAGGGCAAGTGACAAGTAAGCTACGCTGGTCTAGTTGTCGAGAGAGTGTAAATGTGCGTAGATTCACGAATGACTGTGCAGACAAACAATTTGGAGCCATTTTCTTTTAACATTGAAAACCTCCGACGGGCTTCATGTAATTTACCCCCAAATATTAAAATATCGGGTTCAAATTCCAGGGGCCTTGAGACGAGTAAAAACGATCGGGGAATATCAATTTTGAAGAAAAACCGGCTGAACGGTTTAGGCGCTAGCGTTGACCACACACGGACAGACAGACGGACGGACGTTTTGCCGTCAATTGATTTTGCTGTATCAAGAAGCAACAAAACATGGATTTTGAATACACCACGAGATAGAGGCATTTTCCCCCTAAATTTAGCAACAGATTTTATCCACATTTTTCTCGCCAGAATCCAGCTATAAGAGTTTTTCTGGCGAAAATTAGCC